>PVJO010009545.1:0-67384 GCA_004026905.1 Hystrix cristata
AGAGGAGAGAAGTACTAGAAAGAAAGAAGGGGAAAAGCAGAAAGGCAACAGGGGAAAAAGAGGGGAAAGGGAAAATATGGAAAATGATAAATGAACCTGCTGTAAATAGGGAGGGAGGGTGCAGAGGGGAGGGGGGGAGAGGGGGGAGAACCAAGATACATCATGTATAGGTACAGAATTAATGTAATGAATGTGACCACTGTATGTAGAATGTACCAATACATGTTCTTGGTTTAAAATAAAATAAAATAAAATAAAAAGAATTTTGAGTTAATTTTGGTCTACAGTCTAATGAAATCATCCAATTTTATTCTTTAACAGGTAGATGTTCTGTTAGTTGAGAAGACTCTTATTAAAAGTACCATTTTCTTCAACAGTTGTCTGGGTACCTTTGATAAGAATCTATTAACTATTAATGTAAAGGTTTATTCCTGAATTTTCAATTATATTAGGTTGATCTACAAATCTGTCTTTATGAAATTACTACCTTAGGTTAATTCCTGCACTTTATGGTAAGTTTTGAAATTAGGAGTTGAGAATTCTTTGGGTTTTTTCTTTTTCTTTTTGCAAGAAAAGACAGTTTATTTGGGGGGAAAAGATGGATGAGAAAGAAGATATACAGCTACTATGAGGCAGTAGGGGGTTTCAGAGCTGGAAGCTCTTCTCTGTTTTTTTCAAGATCACTCTAGTTAATCTGGTCTCTTCCATTTCCATATAAATATAAGATCAGCTTCTCAGTTTCTGCAGAAAAAAAAAAAACCTAGGATCTTGATAAAAAATATTTCATTGAATCTGCAAATAAATTAGTAGCATTATCATTTTCAAAGTGTTACTTTGATCCAAGAACCCAAGATGTTTTCCCTTTTCTATCACTAATGGTCTCTAGTTTTCATTGAACAAGTTTTGCAATTTCTATGTTAAATTACTCATAATTATTTTACTCTTCTTCATACTAAAGGGAACTGTTTCCTCAATTTATTTTTGGATTGTTCATTACTAGTAACTAAAAGTACAATGAATTCTTTCCAAATTATGTTTTTATTCTGGGGAAATTACAAAACATTACCATATTAGTGTTTTAAGTGTACCATTCAGTCACTGCTAACATTGCACAATCATTACCACTACCCGTATCTAAAATTCTTTGCATCTCATACCACTGAAAACTCTATGCCTGTTGTACAACAACTGCTTGTTCCCTCTGCCTCCTTGCCCCCAAAACAACCATTTTACTTTCTGCCTGTATTAAATGTATGACTACTTGAAATAAGTATCTGGTATAAATGGAATCATGCAGTATTTGTCTTTCTGTGACAAGCTTATGCGACTTTCAACAATGTCCTCACTTTGTTTATGTTATAACTCGTATCAAAATTTTCTTCATGGGCTGGGGATTTAGCTGAGTGATTAGAGTGCTTGCCTTGCAAGCACAAGGCCCTGAGTTTGATCCCGGCACCAAAAAAAAAAAAAAAAAAATTCTTCACTTTTGGGGCTGAATGATATACAATTGTATATTTATACCATATTTTGCCTATCCATTTACGACCCATAGTCATGTGGCTTGCTTCCACATTTTAGTTATGGTACATAATACTGCTATGAACATGGGTGTACAAATATCTCTTTGGGACTCTGTTTTCAATTCTTTGGAGTATATACCCAGAAATAGACCATTTTCTTTTAGAAACTGCCATACCGTTTTCCATAGTTTTGGTGCCATGTTACATACCCACTAACAGGACACAAGGGTTTTAATTATAGCCATGTGTTGGTTCACAAATTTGATTCTTTCCACGATTCTGATTGCAAGCCAAGTTGGATGGGAACTGAATCGAATTCAGCTATCAGATTCGATGTTGACCTTATGGGGAAATTTGATACCGTTCTCATCCAGTTCAGTTTGTGACTAGAATCATGGAGAGAATTGAGTTCATGAACCAAGGTACCACTACTCCATATTCATAGCCATATCAAAACTTACTTTGTGTTTAATGATAGTAATTATTCTAATGGATTATTAGTGGTGTTGTATTATAATTTGTAATTGTACTTTCCTAAAGATTAGTGATGTTGAGCACCTTTTATGTGCTGCTTAGCCATGTCTAGTCTCTTTTGTCTATTTTTAATTGGGTTGCTATTTTCTTGTTGAGTTTTAGAAGTTTTCTATGCATTCTGGATATTAATTTCTAATTAGATATATCATTTACAAATATTCTGTCCCATTCTGTGGGCTGCCTTTGACTCTGTTGATACAGTCTTTTGATGAACATGCTTCAATATTTTTCATGTCATTCTACTTGTCTATTTTTCTTGAGTTCTTTATATCATTGATGTCATATGAAAAAATTATTGCCAAGTCCAATGCTGTAAAGTTTTGGTCCATGTTTTCTTTTAAGAGTTATATGATTTTAGATCTTTGATCCATTTTGAATTACTTTTTGTATGTAGTGTTGGCTAGGATTCCTACTTCACTGTTCTTCATGTGTAAATTCCTACAGCATCGTTTAAGAAGACTACCTTTCCTCATTGAATGATTTTGACCACCTTGTCAAAAACTAGATGATCAAATATTAGAGGGTTTGTTGTTGGGATTTCTATATTAATTATCTGGTTTTTATGGCTTTTTTTAATGTCAATATAAACATATTTGATTACTGTAGCTTTGTACTAAGTTTGAAAGTCAGCAAATATTAGTTCTACAGCTTTGTTTTGTTTTTGTTTTTGTTTTTCAAGATGTTTTTGGCTCTCTTGAAATTTTGAGAAACATTAGTGTTATTACATTCTTGATAGAATTTACCAATGAAACTATCAGATTTGGAATTTCCCTTTGTCGAGTAATTTTTAATTACTAATTAACCTTGTTACTGGTTATATGTCTAACGGATGTTTTATTTCTACATGATTTAGTTTGGATAGGTTTTGTGTTTCAAGGAATATGCCCATTTTATCCACAATATCTGATTTGATGGCACATAATTGTTCAAATTACTCTTTTATAACATTTAAAAATATTTAGTAATATTCTCACTTTTATTTCTGATTTTGGCAATATGAATATTTTTTCTTTCTTGGTCCTTCAAGATAAATATTTCTGAATTTTGTTGATCTTTCCAAAGAAGCAAATTTTGATTTAATTGACTTTCTCCATTATTATTTATTCTCTACTTTTTTATTTCTGGCCTAATCTTTACCATTTCTTTCTATTAGCTTTGAGTTTAGTTTATTCTTTTGCTAGTCCCTGAATTTGTAAATTTAGTTTGTTGACTTAAATTTTTTCTCACTTTTTACTATAATTATTTAAATCCATTAATTTATCCCTTAGCACTTGTTTTGCAAAGTTCTGTAAGTTTTGGTGTTTTATGTTTTTATTTTCACTCATTTCTAACTTTTCATTTTCCTTAATTCTGTTTTCTTCAGATTGTATAATCTCTATTAATTCATGTACAAGTTCATTGATTCTCTTCTCCACCAACTGAAAAGTACTATTCAACTGTTCTAGTATACACTTTTATCTCAGTTATTATACTTTCAGTTCAAAAATTTTCATTTGGTTCTTATTTTCATAATATCAAGTCCTTTGTCATCATTCTATATGGTGAGATATTGTCATCATGTGTTTCTTTAATTATTTGAGTGTGGGATTCTTTGGTCCTTTGAACATAGTTTTAATGGCACCATTAAAGGTTTTGGCTGATAATTACAACATTTAGAATCTATCAAAGTAGTTCGCGTTACCTGTTTGCTTGCTTGTGTATGGGTCACACCGTATCTTTGTGTGTCTCATAATTTCTTCATACAAATTGGACATATTAGATGACATAATGAAACTCTGGATACTGAGTTCCCTATCCCTCCCCCAAACTTATTATTGACATTTGTTTATTTGTTTAGCAACAGTTGACTATTTCAGTGTAGTCAACTGGCCAACGTGTGCAGCCTCTGAAGTCACTGAGCAGAGGATGATAGTTTAGGCACAGATGCAACAACTCTCTCTCCTTAATGGCAGTGGTTTCACCCTGGTTCCATTGTACTGTGTTTGTATTTCTATCATCTTTAAGTTTCTGGTTGATCTGTTTCTCTTGGTATCGTACCAAGATATTAATCTCTGCAATTTGGCACCTGACCGTGCGGTCCTACAGAATTCTTCACAGTATAAATCACTCTACAGTTGAGCCAATTGACATCCCAGTCCCTTTGCAGGTGCTCTCTTTAGGGCCAGTCTTTCAACCTTGCGAGGCCTTGGGTGTCCTCTTTTAACTTTCTTTCTGTTAAATGTTTGCTGTGTCTTTATAATTTGGCTCCAAGCTTTCTCATTTGCTGACCACTCAAACCTCCAGTGTTCTACAGCACCCTCACTGCTCTGTACAAAGTCGGCCCCTTAAAGGGGAACCATAGAGCGCTGTGTTCTTGTGGGCTGCCTCTCATGTTGGCCGTAAAGACTGGCTACCGCTTCAAAGAACAGCTGGGTCTTTCTTAGAGTTGCATATCTGTTCTAAGAGCATGGTGCTGGGTCAGGCTGGTGACCCCTAGTCTTCTCCACTTGCTTCTTTTCTCGTGGCATTTCCATCTTACAAAGAGCTAAGCCTGATTAGGGCCCAGAAGTCTGAGTCTACTGCATTTAGGGTATTTCTGCTCTACAGGCTGGTTAGAAGAGGGAAGCCTGAGACCCCTCCGCATTACCTGCCTAGAATAAGTTCCTGGAACATGGAGTGAGGGCAAAAGGAAAATTCTGGCAGGTGATTGTATTTGTCAGCTTTCCTATTGCTGGACATATGCCTGACTTAGAGGAGGAAAGGTTTAATTGTTTCATGTTTTCAGTCCTTGATTGGCTGACTGGAAAGCGGAAACATCAGGAGGAAGGATGTAGAGGAGCAAAGCTGCTCAGTTCATGACATCTGGAAGCGGAGCCAGCAAACAGTGCCAGAGGAGGGGTGAGGGACCATAAACAGTACCAAAGGCGGAATCTCCATGACCAAGCCACACACCCAGGAGCATGCTCTACTAATCTGCTGGGGTTTCTTAATCCAATGAAACCTACCTACCAGGATTAATGGTCACAGTGATCTTTCCATCCTGGGAACTTCCAGACAGGGTTCTAGGAGGAGAAAGGGCCGCATCTTCTGGAATGGATTTTCTATTATACTGAGGTGGAAGATTCTGAATGTTTTATTCTAATGGGTGTCCAGTGGTATCTCACTGTAGTTTTGGCAACAAGTTGCAACACAAATGCCATAGACTCTCCCTATTCTTACTGAAGTTTAATTTACTTTCTTAAATACGCTATTCTTTATTTGGAATATTCCCCTTGCTTAATTTTCAGGCACCTCAACTCGTTGTTTTTAATAATTTCCCCACGTGCGATTGGTTTGTTTGGGAGAGGATACAGTAGCTGTTCATATCACTTCCATTTCAGCATTGATTTTCCTTCCAAATTATTTTTAAAGGAGAATATGTAAAAAGTAAAAAGTAACCTAAAGCATGAACGTAAAAACCCATAGTAAAATACATTAAACATGCGCATATACACAGACATACATGTATACAGATATTCTAGATTAAATTATCCATTTCACTTACCAAAAACTTGGGCCATCTAAAGGTAGAGTAAAATTGAAATAAATTGTTTTATGAGAACATATTTATAATTAGAATTGATTAAAACATGTTTTTATTCTCTTTATAGAAATATGCAAATTTTACTGTGTGAATAAGTAAGCTTTCCGAGCAATGAAACACTTGTTAAAAGTAGAAGATACCAAATTTTAAGTCATTCTGGGCAACTTAGCATGACTTTATCTCACAATAAAAACAAAAAGGGCTGAGAATATAGCTGAAGGTAGATTGCTCCTGTGTTCAATCTCTAGTATTGCAAAAAAGAAAAAAAGTAGTAAATAAAATTGCTCTTTTGTCTAATTGCATTCCTTGGGAGCAGCCACCGTTACTGTGTATGTCCTTACAGATATATGAAAACACACACACATATTTTTGTTTTGTAGACAATAGAATATGCCTTCATAGTTCACGACAGTGTTTATCATTCAGTGGAATATGAGAGACATATTTCAGCATCAGAATATAGTTCTAGTTTATTCTTTTTAATGACAATATATTTTTCCATTTTAAGAAATTACATGAATAATAATAATAATAATACTAAAAATACTACTTATATTCTATGTGCCGATTTACTGAATATTTTATATGTATTAGCTCAATAAATTCTGGAGGTAGTATTATTAGTGTCCACATTTTACTCATAAGGAAATTTAGGCACAAACCTTAAGGGTGTTTGTATAAAACCCTACATCCTGACAGCATTCAGGTGGACAAAAGTGGGGACCACAAGAAAACTTCCCTAAAGCCTACTCTCAACCATTTTTTATTTAGACACATCTTCGGTGGAATAACCAAAGTAGTTTCAGTTTTTTCATTATTATAAACAAAGACTCCATAAGCAAAAACTATTGTTCTCTTGAGGATTTCTATAAAATAAAAGACTAGAAATAAAAACTTTAGCTAGAACTACAAATATTCATGTGTTTCTAATAGATTTGCTAAATTATTTGTTGTAGAAATTCTGAACCAACTTGATTGATTTACAAATAACCAGTTTTTATGTCATTTATAAAAATTCACTCAAGAATTGCTTGAAAATACCAACTAATATTATAAAGAGAGCCATAAACGTACACATATGCACATACATTTACAGATTTATTGATATAAACTCCAACATTCTCGATGATGTTACAGTAAGTTTAGTTTAGAAATGCTAAAATAATAGCATATACTTACACAATATTTATTTTAAAAATTATAATAGTTTGATATTAAGAAATGTCATAATCATTATCACATAGCCAATGCACATATTGCAAAGCTATATATTCAATCAAAACAATGTGATCCAGTTTAAACAAAGACAGATATGCTAATCAATAGAATAGAAAGCCTAGAAAAAAAAATTCACATATGTGGCCAAATGATTTTTTATAAGTATACCAAGATCATTTACTGGGCAAAAGATAGACTTTTAATTAAATAGCTTTGGAAAAACTGGATACCTGCATGAAAAAAGTTGTACCCTTATTTAACACAATACATAAAATTAAGTCAAAATGGATCAAAGACCTAAATGTAAGATGTAAATCTATAAACCTCTTAGAAGAAGATATAGGGAGAAATGTTCATAAACCTTGAATTTAGCAAATATTTCTTAGATATGATCCCAAAAGCACAAGCCTCAAAAGTAAAAATAAATAAATTATAGTTTATTTAAATTAAAAGCTGTGTATCATATCCTTGTGGAAAAGCAACCTACAGAACCAGAGAAAATATTTGTAAATCTCACATTTGATAAGGTGTTATATTAGAATTTATTTGAAGAAGCCGTACAATAACAAAAAATAATTAACCCCAGCTAAAAATTGGGCAAGAGGTTTGGATAGATATCTTTCCAAAGAGATATACAATAAACAGTAAACATGAAAAGATGCTCGGTACTGCTGACCATTAGGAAAGACAAATCAAGAACACAATATTTACCCACATGACACCCTTTGGGTGGCTACTATCAAAACAACACACGGTATTTCAAAAAATGTGAAAAATTGAAAAACTTCTGCACTCTTGATGGAAATGTAAAAGTGTAGTTGCTATTCAAAACAATAAATAGTTCTTCCAAAACTAAAATAAATTTATGTAACCCAGAAATTCCTTTTCTGGATCTATGACTTAAAGAATTGAAAGTAGAGTTGGAAAGGATATCTACTGAACCCACGATCACAGCCGCATTGTTCACAAAATCCGAAAGGCAGAAGCAACCCAATTGTCTGGGGACAAATGAACGGATACACAAAATGGACACAATATTCAGCTTTAAAAAAAGAAGTAAATTTAACACATGCTATAGGATGTATGACCTTTGAGGACATTATGCTAAATAAGCCAGTTATGAGAAGACAAATGTTGTATGATTCTACTAATGTGAGTTACCTACTATTGTCAAATTGGCAGAGGTGGAAAATGGAATGCTAGTTGCTAGGAATTAGGGGGAGGAGGGAGTGAGGATTGTTTAATGAGTATAGAGTTTTAGTTTAATAAGATGAAAAGAGTTTTTGAGATAGGATTACACAATAGTATGCACTTAACACTACTTAACCATACACTTCAAATGGTTAAATTAGTCAATTTTATGTCATTTATATTTTACCACGATTTAAAAATATGTATCACTATTGACTAGGCAAAACTAAATTAGATTAATTCAATAAAAGGAAAAAATGAACAATATCATGCATTCACCTGAATATTTGCAAAAAAAGAATGGGTCAAATTCAATACATATTCCTTATAGAAGCAAAAAATTGCGAACAAGTAATAGAGAAAAAGTTATTTAACAAAAATGATCTCAACTCACTGCCATTATTATCTTCTGTGGTGGTGAAATTTTAGATGCATACCTCTTAAAATTAGTTGTAAGATACAGAGTCTATCCTCACCACAACTACTGGGCTTTAACCCATTACTTTTTTTAATTCAGTAAAAAAAGAAAAAGTGGATTTTCAAAATTTTGAAGAAGATAAGATGCATGGAAATGACAAAAATGATTCCATAATGAAAATCATTAGAGAATGACCCATTATTAGTATCAATATATGCATATGCCAAGCGTATAAAAATACATTTAAATCTACAATAATTAAAATTTAAGCTTTGAAAATTTGTGAATGTTTGGATAAAAGGCACATGTGTAAAACTGTAACTTTATAAACTAATGTCACTGAATTAAAATGTTAAAAATTATTACAAATCATTAAAGGAATTCATAAAAAGAATGTCCCTAATATTAATTAAGACAAAAAGCAGAATCGAACCTTACATATTGTATAGTCTCTTTGAAAATATTAGTAGAAACAGAACTGAGAGAATAATTGGGAAGACAATTTTCTGAAATCGGCCTAATGTTTAAAAAATAATTATTTATGAGCCTTGTGATTAAGGGTGACTTTTATTTTCTTTGACACATCTGCACGTATTTACCCGATCTTCTACAGTGTGTATTTAATTCTTTTGATGGTTAAGGAAATAAGAATATTAAAAATAGTAATGCCTTTTTAGGACTCTCCATGATGTTTAAGTGAGTTTCATTAATTGCTTGTTGGCTGCTTGTTTGATCATTTCACCCAGTCCTACAAGTCGTCTTGTACCGCCTCTCCTTGATATTTCATCTCTGTTGCTCTGCCACGTGACCTCCTCAGCCACCTCAGTCCTCTATTCATTAAGTGGAATCCACGGGGTGGGGGGACAGAATTCAAACAAGACTGTTGTTCTTACACTTCTTTCTGGTTCCAAGCTGCTACAACCCTTGCAGGTCACGCAAAGCTCTGAGACATGGAGACAGAGTTCACCTCTGTTGCCCAGCGTTCAACTGGACTCAGAGGGAGGTGCTCGTGCTGATTCAACTTTTGAATGACTTGGTTCAATCCCGTTTCAGTATTTTTTTTCCCTGTAAATTCAAGTCATGTATATTAGAACCTGTTGCATTCAACACCCAGTGCTTATTTGCACTCTCTTTTAAGAACACCCAAATCAGTTACACAGGTCCTAATACCATTTCCATCGGTATTCTGATCTGACAAAATTGCCTGTCATCACTTTCTTTATATTGAACTCATGAAATACGTCAGTCAACGAATCTACTTCCTTCTCCTTCGGTATGTATTAGAGAATTGGTTTTCTGTCACTTTGAATTTTACCCAGTAAAACCTCTCAAATTCAACACAGTCAGATCTTGAAGGTAAATGAAATGATCAAAGAGAAACTGAAAGAGACACGTGTCAAATTCACACATGAAATGATTTATGAGACTTTAAAATACAAAATATTTAAATACAAATTTTTGTAAAAGCACTAAGATGAAAATCCTGCTCTAAACCATGATCACTAACAAGTAAAATAAGAGAACTATGAATGAAGTCATCATTTTTTATGTTTTAGAGCTGGCATCTAATTTTAGATTAAGTATATTTTGCAGGAGTATGTACTGTTTTACGGGCTTTATGCCCATTTTATTAAATACTGAGGCTATTTGCATAATTATTGTACATATTGCATGTAGGTCATTTTTATTGAACTCGAAGGACAATAGCAATATTTTAAATGGTACTGATTCCTTCTTTTCCTAAAAATAAGACCTAGCCAGAAAATAATCAGCCATGAGAAGTAGAGATGAAACGTGCCAGCCCCAGTCAGCCTGTCCTCGCTTCACCTGCCATCATTATTCTCCTGCTTGCTGGCTACTCTGTATGCCAGGCGAGGCAAGGCCAGGCTGGTTGGGGCTGGCAGTTTCGATCTCTAGTTTTCAAGGCTGATTATTTTCCCAGTATGTCTTATTTTTGGGAAAACACAGTTGTACTTCCTTTTATGACTTAGCAAAGAATTATCCTGTTTATATTTAAATTTATTTTGAACTAATGTATAAAAATGAAAATTATACGTGTGTGTGGATACCATGTGACATTTCAGTACATGCATACATTGTGTAATGTTTGCATCAGGTTAAACATGTATAACTCAAATTTTATCATTTAATTTTGGTGAAACTATTCACTTTCTTTTCTTCTAGGTTTTTGAAATATACAACACATTATCGTTATCATTTATAAGGCTATTACTCTACTGTGAAGTTACACACAAGAACTTCTTACTTCTATTGAATTATAACTTAGTACCCATTGATCAATGGTCACCTACTCTCCTCCTCTCCCTACTCTCTCTAGCATCTCATAACCACCATTATGCTCATAACTTCTACTAAATCAACTTTTTTAAGTTTTTACATGCTAGTGAGATCACACAGTATTTGTCGTTCTTGGTCTAGCTCATTTAACTAAGACAGTGATCTACTGTCCCATCTTTATTGTTTCAAATGACAGGATTCACATTTTCTTCATGAATGAACACTATTCTATTGTGTGTATGTACCACCTTTCCTTTCTCCATTCATCAGTTAACAGATAACTCAGTCACTTCTCATACTTGGCCATTGTAAATAGTGTTGTAGTGAATTTGGGAGGATAGAGGTCTCTTCAACATACTGATTTTACTTCCTTTGAATTTATGCCTAGGAGTAGAGTTGCTGAATGAAATGGTAGTTCTATTTTTAATTTTTAAAGGAAATTTCATGCTGTTTTCCATAATGGGTATACTAATTTAATTATCCATCAGTAGTATGCAAAAGTTCTCTTTCCCTTCATCCTTACCAGCATTTGTTATCTTTAGTCCTTTTGATAATAGCCATCTAAGTCGAGTAAGCTGATAAGTCATGTAATTTTGATTTTTGTTTTTCTGATGTTTAATGGTGTTGAGCGTTTTTCATATATCTGCCATTTGTATATGATCTTTGGTTTATTTGATGGTCAATGTTTAATATATTTCAATGTGTAAAGATATCTAATTCTGTAATGTTCAGCATCATTATATAGAGCTGTCCACATAACTGTCTTAATCTGTTGATTTGTGTACAAGTGAAAATATCAAATACTGATTTTAAGTCTGCAGTTTCACGCTCCTGCTGATGGAATGGAAAATTCAGCTGGCTTTGAATCAGAAGAACTGCATTCAAATCCTTTATTCTTGAGCAATGGTTAATCTTTTTTATTTAAATTCTGTTCTCTAAGTGATATAAAGCTGCAAATTTTAAGCCGAAAGCGTTAGATTTAAACCTTTAGTTCCACCAGTCATTACTAGATGTTTGACACTGGACACATCTTCAGTTCTATAAACATTAGCTGCATTTGTGAGGCAAGAACAGGAGTATAAAAGTGTTTTGCGTACTTCAGAGTGCTAATCTAACTTTTGTACGTAGCACATAGAGATTTAGTGCTTATTTTTGCGCTGAGTTCCCATGTCCTTTAAGTGCTTGTATCTCAGTGGAAGAGATAAATACAAATCATATTCTTAGATAATATACAAATGTGCAAATGTTTTTTTCTTAATTTTATTTTAATGGTACATTTTAGATGTACATAGTGATAACATTCATCATAGGGAATTTGTACTTGTACATGACATACCTTGTTGCTTCTTTTTTTCCCATTCCCCTCCCCTCACCCCTTCCTCCCTCCCTATTTACAAAAGCTTTGCTTCCATTTTTTCCTTCCATTTCTTATTTCTCTTGTCCTCTGCTCTGTTCCCTCTCCCTTGTTCCATTTCCCATTTGGACATTTTCTTCCCTTTCTCAATATAATACATTTTAGTCTTTATTTACACTTTCAGTTTCTCACACCAGAGAAACAATGCAGTATTTAAACATATGTGTCTGATTTATTTCACTTAAGAGTATGGTCTCAAGATGCATCCATTTACTTAGGAATGTCTCAAATTTATCATTCTTTATGGCAGAGTAGTACTCCATTGTATTAAAAAAAACATTTTCTTTATCCATTCTGCTGTTGATGGGCATTTGGGCTGTTTCCAAGATTTAGCTATCGTAAACTGTGCTGCTGTAAACATGGGTGTACATATATCACTGCAGTATGATGCTTTTAATTCTTTTGGGACGATACCAAGAAGTGGAATAGCTGAGTCAAATGGAATCTCTAGTCCTAGTTCCCTGAGGAATTTCCATAGTGATTTCCACAGCGGCTGTACCAGTCTAAATTCCCACCAACAGTGGAGAAGGGTTCCTTTTTCTCCACAGAGAGTTGATTAAAGTAGTGGCATTTGAGGTGGGGTTTAAAAAAAAGAAAGAAAAAGAGTTCCAAATAGAGATAAAATAAAAGGAGGATCTAAGTAATGGGAACAAGAAGCCCAGTAGGTCCAGCATATTATGAATTGACCTCGGCTGGAGTGGCTACGGTAAGACGCCAGAGGAGACGTGATAGGAAGTAAGGTATGTGAAGCATTTTGAAGCACAGGACACAGACCCAAATTAGGACCCTGGACTTTTCCGTTGGGTTAGCAGGTAGCTATCGGAGCTCCTTAGTCATGGATACCTTTAGTTGATACATTTTGGATTTGAAATCTGGTGAGAGGGGCTGGGGATTTAGCTCTATTGTTAGAGTGCTCGCCTTGGAAGCACAAGGCCCTGAGTTTGATCCTGACACCAAAAAAGAAAAAAGAAATCTAGTGAGAGTAGAAGATGCTGGGTTAGTTTCTGCTGTGGTTTGAATGTTTGTGTGTCCTTCCTCAGAACTTCGTGTTGAGACGTGGTCTCTCCTGCAGCAGTATGAAGAAGTGGGGCCATTACGTGGTGATCAGGTCGCAAGAGATCTGGGCTAGTGAATAGGATTGAAGCTTTTGTAAAAGAGGTTCCATTCAGCATTGGCCTTATTTCTCTTCCTGTGTCCTCTGCCATGTGAGGAAACAGTGTTTAAGGCATTATCTTGGAAGCAGAGACTGTCCTCTCATTGGACACTGTTGCTGCTGGTGCCTTGATCTTGGACTTCCCTGCCTCCAGAAATGTGAGAAAGAAATCTCTCTTTTTTTTAATAAATTTCCTAGCCTCAGACATTTTGTTATAACAGCACAAACACACTAAGAGAGTTACTTACTTTAACACTCTGAACTCAGGTGTCACAGCTGAAAGAACTGAGTGTGGGTAAGCGAGGAAGAAAAGGTGTATTTTAACCATCAAAATTATAAATACAGAGTCTGCCAAAAACATACATACACTCCAGGAAATGGAAAACTTGAATAAATATTTTAATACTAAATTTATTGAGACATTGTGAGCTTAATACAAGTTACATTTGGCCTCTACAATTACGAGAGGTGTTCAAAGTGGTGGCCATGAGCTTCCAGATGTATATTAGTACAGGGAACTGCTGCTTGGGTAACCTTGGTCACTGAGATTGTTGCACGTGGATTTTCAATTTCTTCTCTAAGGGCCAGAAGTACAGTGGTTTTCTGTGATATTCGACATCCTCTAGGGTCCCCCATACAAGGATAACAGCATCTGTTGAAAAGCATCATACTATTTTTCTTTGCCTGAAGTGTGTATACATTTTTTGGTGGACTGTGTCTTTTACAATAAAAATAGTACAGTAGGTGTCTCAGTTTATTCAGACTGCCACAACAAAATAACTTAAACTGCATAACTTACAAAAGCAGAAAGTTATTGCCCACAATTCTAGAGCCTGGGAAATCCAAGATTAAGTGCCACTAGATTTAGCATCTGGTGAGTTTTGTTCTTGGCTTCAAAGATGGTGTCCTCTTATGTGTCCTTACTGTATCCTCACATGGTAGAAGGAGTAAAAAGTTCCTCATCCTTCTTTTGTAAGGCCACTAATCCCATTCATAAGGATTCTTCCTTCGTAATATATCATCTCATAAATAACCCACCTCTTAATACTATTGGATTGGCCATGGAGAATCAAGCTATGAATTGTGAGTGTACATAAATATTTAAACAATAGCCCACAGAAAACATGCCAGTTGAGTTATCACAAGCCTGCATAATAGTATACAACTGATGAAAATAGTGGGACATTTTCAGAATCTGCAGACATTGTGCTTTAAGGAAAAGTACAACCTGAACTCACCAGAATATCTTGTAGATATCCTTCATCCAAGGGTATAGATAAATATACACAATTCACATATTGTGTTCATACTTAAATTTAACATAGAGATGTATCTTTACGTGAATAAATGACAAGATAAAAATGTATCTTGAATGAATATTTAATAGAAACTACTCTTACCAATTAGTTTACATAATTGTACCTTTTGTTCTTAATATTGACAGAATTGGCCTAACTTTCATTAAGGAGGACTACATATTCATTAAGTTTCCCTACACTAATCATATTAAGGTTATAGTTGTCTCCATACCAAAGAAAGTATTTAGGTTGTTTTCAACGATGATGAGTAATCTGTATATTTCAAAGTTGGTATATGTTTCATCTCAGTTTATGTGTAATCAATTGATAGTGATTTCTAGTCAGCTAGCTAAAAATTAAGATAAGTAGTCTTTCTATAAGCGTTTGTAGTTTTTTGCTAGTTTAATACATTTTAAAAATATTAATTAGAAATTTTCAAGAAAAATTAGGTTGTTCTTCATTTAAATCTAAGTACATTGACAGCACCTTTTCAATCATAACTATTACATTATTGGTGCAAAACTGCGTTTTCTAATTAAGTATATTTACCTCCCCATTGAGAGAATGATATATGTTAAAGCTAATGATTTATAAAATATTCATATATTTGAAACTGAAATATGAATATCTTTAGAGATTATATCTAACATCTTCTGATTATATAAATACTACATATTCTACTTGAACATAAAATTAATGTATCATGTTTTTATCATGGTAAAATAGATGTAATATAAAGTTTGCCATTTGAATCATTTTAATCATTGCTATTTTCAGTGGCATTAATTACATTCATGATAATATGGAGCCATCACCAGAATATATTTCGTAATCCTTCATCACCCCAGACAGAAACTCTGTACATGAAAAAGTGAAACATAGAATTGCCCTACAATCCAGCAATTCCACCTCTAGGAGTATACTCAAAAGATTTAAAAACAAGAATTCAAATAGATACTGGTATACCTAAATCTGTTCAACTTTGTGAGAAAGTGTGTTTTCCATGGTGATGGCATCATTTTACATTCCTGACAGCAGCTTATGAGGATTCTAGTTTTTCCATCTCCATTCCAACACATGCTATTTTCTTACCGTCGTTTTCTGAAAACAGCCATTCTCTAAGTGTGAAGGGGTATTGCACTGTGTTTCTGAATTGCATTTTCCTGATGTCTGATGACAAACATCTTTTCACGTGTTATTGCCCATTTGTATATCTTCTTTGGAGAAATGTCTGTTCAAATCTGTCTTAATCAGAGAAACTGAACCAATATAATAAACATGAAGATACCTAAAAAGAGATTTATCATAAGGTTTTGGCTTACAAAATTATGGAGGCTGAGAAATTCTGTGGTCTGCCAACTGCAAGTTTCAGAATGATCGTGATATGGCTCAAGTCCAAGCCCAAAGTCTGGAAAACTAAGCGCGTGGATGGCTGAGGGCAAGAGGTGGGTGTCTCAGCTCAGGAAGAAAGCAAGTTTATTCTTTCTTTTTTCACCTTTATTTTGGTTTTGGTTTTGGTTTTTTGTTTGTTTGGTTTTCTTTGGCAGGGGCGGGGGCAAGATTTCACTATGTAGACCAGGCTGGCCTCAAACTCACATCCATCTTCCTGTCTCAGCCTCCCACGTGCTGGAATTACAGGCATGTACCACCTTGCTTGGCTCATTTTTCTATTTGAACGATGCCCACCTCAATTGATGGTGATGAGTCTACCCATTCAAAGGCTAATTTCC
Source organism: Hystrix cristata (assembly GCA_004026905.1). NCBI lineage: Eukaryota > Metazoa > Chordata > Mammalia > Rodentia > Hystricidae > Hystrix > Hystrix cristata. Next base: position 16,337 of record PVJO010009545.1, read on the forward strand.
AGAAGCATCCTCAAAGGAACACCCAGAAATAACATCATGTTAGCTGTCTATCTATGCCATGGCACAGTCAAGTTGAAATATAAAATTAATCATCACAAAGTCTTTTTCCCATTTTTAACTTGAGTGGTCTTTTTGATGTTGAATTGTAACAGATATATATATATATATATATATATATATATCGATATAGATATAGATATAGATATAGATATAGATATAGATATATATCTTCAGAATATAGCCATATAATTTCTTATCAGATACGTGGCTTACACAGTTTCTTACATTCTGTGGTGCATGTTTTCTGTCTTGATAGTGTACATTTTGCTTCCCTTCTGTCCGTTAGTTTGCATTTGGCCATCATTTTGAGAGACTTTCTTGAATTGCAGGAACTTTAAAAAGTGGGTATATCCCTTTCCTAGGTAAATGGATGCATCTTGAGACCATACTCTTAAGCGAAATAAATCGGACACACATGTTTAAATACTGCATTGTTTCTCTGGTGTGAGAAACTGAAAGTGTAAATAAAGACTACAATGTATTATATTGGGAAAGGGAAGAAAATGTCCAAATGGGAAAGGGAACAAGAGAGAGGGAAAGGAACAGGGGACAAGAGAAATAAGAAATGGAAGGAAAAAAATGGAAGCAAAGCTTTTGTAAATAGGGAGGGAGGAGGGAGTGAGGGGAGGGGAATGGGAAAAAAAGAAGCAACAAGATATTTCCTGTACAGGTACAAATCCCCTATGATGAATATTATCACTATGTACATCTAAAATGTACCATTAAAATAAAATTTTTTAAAAAAGGTGGGAATATCCCTAAAGATGAAACAGACAATTAAACAAAAACCACCACGTCTCAGTTTGAAGAGTGGTAACTCCTTTAAGATTTAGCTAGCCTGTTTAAAACTCTGTTTCAGGCTTCAGTTGCTGCTCGTGCTGAGATTAGAGACCAGCCAAAGATGAGACTTTGTTTTCTGGGGTCCTTTTGAGCATGTATCCCATCCTGGGCATGTGCTTGGTTCTCAGTCCCCCAGATACTTCTGGATGCTCCAGTTTTCCAAAGCAATTCTCTCCTTTACTGTTTCTGCTGTATTTTGGGCAGTCTGCCCTGTATCTTCATGATAAACTTCTACCCAAGTGGATGCAGGTTTTTCAGTTACTTTACCTTTCAGATCAACACGTGCTGGGTTTTTTTTTATAGATTTTTATTAAAATTTATCAAAAATTACACAAACTTACAGGCCATTACGCAAGCTTACGGACCACAATACACTGTGCCTTTTGCTTATGACAGTGAGCGATGTAAACAACCACGTAGATGGCAGCATTAAGTCACAACTACATAAAGTTACTGTGTACAGGTCACTGTTTTAAATTTGGGTTATTAGGTTCTTGTTTTTAAGATATCATTATTCCTCTGGATTCCCATTCCCCTCCCTTTTACCCTCGTCTTGTTCCCTTGGACCCTTTGCCTATTAGCTTATATCTAACCTTTACTTTTTTGTATCCATTGTTAACCCTTTTCTTTTGTTTGTAATTTGTCTCACTCAAATGAGGGATACCATACGGTATTCAAGCTTGTGAGTGTGGTTTATTTCACTCAACATTATATTTTCCAGCTCCATCTATTTTCCCATACACATCAACAGATAACTGGATAAAGAAAATGTGGTATCTATACATAATGGAATATTCTGCAGCTATAAAGAATGACAACCTAGAATCGTTTATAGGAAAATGGACATGCTGCTTCTTTATCCTCAGTGGAATCCTAAATAAAAGGAACAGAAAAAGGTGCCTTGTGTCGGTCCTCAGGCAGCCCAAGCAGTTTAGAACAGACAAACACAATAATTTTTTTTAAACACAATAATTTTTAATTAGCTAGTTTTACTCCTTCAGAACTAGGGTCTGTGGTCCCAGAGCAAGAAGTAGGCTTCCTTCTTCAGGGCTGCTGCCAAGCTATACGGGGGGTTGGATAGAGGTAAATAAGAATGCTGCAACATGTCCTGAAAATTTTATTTTGCCCTTTTCTTAATTCAGCATTTCTTAGGTACCTATATGTCCTTGTTTTCTCAAGTTCTGAGAAAGTTGGTTCAAACCATTTCTGATTCTTGTTCAGTGTTCTTGTGGAGGGAAAGGTGTTTAGTGCTGCCTATTCCACTGCTTTGCTGATGCCACTCCCCTGTGCTGTACTTTCATGTTCTAACTTGAGTTAAGGGAATCAGTAACCTGCAAACGGTAAAACAGGCAGGTAATATGTACTCTAGAAGACATACAGGTGGAGAATTAGCCCTCAACAAATTTAGAAACTGATATGATGTGTATATAATGTGTATTATACAAGGAAGTTTATGATCTGCAGTAAACCAAAGGAGTCGAGAAAGGACTAATAATGGTAACTTTTAAGGTAGATTTTGGAGGTGAAGTAGAATTTTATTGTTAGTGATAATGGGAAGAAAAAGTTCAGCTGGAAATGTTAGTGTAAGGATAACAAGAGGAATCAGAAACAAAATAGAGCAGAATCCCATATCATGGGTATGTAGATCATTTATGAAGTTTGGTGGAAGAAAGAGCCAGATGATAGAAATTATTTTCTATTCTGTTCAGAACGCAATGAAAATAAAAGCTTTTGAGCTAACACTATGTTTGAAGCTACTACCTTAGAAGATTAGTTTGGCAGAGATGTGTAGAGTGAATTAAGAACAGAAATAAATGTGTTTAATTAAGATGGTCATATTTTTCTTAGTACCTGAATTTTACAAATGAGTACTTAATTGTGTTTTATAAATTAGTGCCCAAGAATTTCTTATAACCTGGAAATTTTAAATAAATTAATAATTTAAAACTCAGTATGGTTTATGTATAAAAAGCTATTATCTGATGTTTAGTGATCAACCTATGGAAAACTGTATATTTGTAACAAAATATTATACTTTGTAATGAGGATTTAGATTTTCTATTAATTAGTTAAGATTGTTCGTGGCAACAGCAGTCAGAGTTGTCCCTATAATGATATGATTTTTTTCATGTAATAAACACCATTACTCTGACTTTAAAGTGCAAAAATAAAATGCATGGAGATTTTTCAGTGCCTCCTAATTGTGGTATTTTGGTTCTTTGTTTGAATAACTAGCACTGTCACTCCTCCATGTCTGTGGGTTTTTCATCTGTGGATTGAACCAAACAGAAAAGAAAAGTATTCAGAAAAAACCCACAACTGTAATGAACTTTTTCTTGCCTTGATTCCCCAAACAACATAGAGTAACAGCTAATTACATAACATTTACATTGTGTTGGGTATTATAGATAACGTAGAGATGACTAAATGTATATATTAGGATTTTCAAAGGTTATGTGTAAATACGATGCCATTTCTACAAGGGACCTATGAATCCACAGATTTTATTTTCCATGAGGGATCCAGAAAATATTCCCATATAAATATCAAAGGAAACTCTTTTCTATTCAAAGATATTTGGTATTATAAATGTATTCTATTGCATAGTTCTGTGCCGATTAACAACATATTTTTATGGCATGATTTCTGATATATTTTAACTTATTTGACATACACTAGATATTTAATAGTTATTTTCTTACACTCTAATTTAAGCAACTTTATTACTAAAAAAGATTCCCTGTAATTATAATGCAAAAACACTGTGGTTTCTTCCTTAAATATCAGTTAATCCTAGCACCCTATATACTACCTCTGCCCCATATCTTTGTAATAATAGGAAATAGTAAAACTAGAACAAAAGTGGGGTATTAGATATGTAGGGTTTTTTTTTTCTGTTGTTTATTGTTGCCATCTCTCATCTCCAGCAGTTGGTTAGAAAGCCAAATGAAGACTAAATGAATTAGTCTGTCTCTGAACAGACTGAAAAAATAATTTCCAAGTAGTGTAGAGAATCAGCAAAGCTCTCCAACCTGGGCAGCCTTTTGAGACTGGTAGAGTTCATGTTTGCTGTCCTGGATCTCCAGTAATTAATACAGCTGAAGCATCCTGGAGAGAATGATGCTTGGACCTGACTGGAGATCAGTGAAATCACATGTGAGTTACTTCTGGCCTGAGATATTGATCTGGCCTATGAACTTCACTCTGTGCTTAAAAATTATCATTACAATAGCAAAGGAAGAGTAAAAGAGAAAATATATATCACTACTCCATTAAGAAAATATATTATTTAAATTCTAGGAATGTTGAAGAATATTTGTAAAATGTAACATTTAAAATCACATTGAAAGGGCAGCAACTTGGTATGCTCATATAACAAATAAAAATTTTGTAAAAAATACAAGAAACTTCTTGGAAACCAGAAAGTTTGGGAGTCAGGCATCCTAATACCTAGTCCATTTTGGCTAAAATTTACATTTGCTTCTTTCAAATATTTCTAAAAATATCCCAGCCAACTTACTGATTAATTAAAAACAAGAAGTAAAAAAATATGTGGGACAAATAAGAGGGATGAAAACAAGAGACTATAATACTAAATATAGTTTATTAATATGAATATTACATTTTAAGAAAATAGTTCAAATATCCTAAGGGAGTAAAATGGTAAAGATTAAGAATCAAGTATCCAAGATGATTTCTATAAAAACCTGGCTAGCATACACATTACTCTCAAAAGTGCTCGTCTCTCTTTCTCAGTGTTCTGTTGGCTGTAGAGACCAACCCTGCAGCGCAGGAGGGTGCTATCCAAAGGTGTGAGTAGGAATGGGGAGCAATCCTGAGGGACTGTACTGGAGGTTGGTTACAGTGCCCTCTGCCCATAAAAATACAGATCCTCACATTCAAAAAAAATGCACTCATCTCTCTAAGGGGCACCCAAAGCCTCATCCATTACAGCATCAACTTGAGGTCCACGTCTCGTATCTGACTGTATCCCAGCATAGCTGATATTCCTGAGGCGCATGTACTTAATTACCACTCCTCGGGGGGACTTCCCTAAATATAACTCTTGAATATAGTTCCTCTCTAATTAGTACTAACGATCCAAGGTATCTGTCCCCAGAGATCTCACCGACAGGGGTTGTAGTCATACAAGGTAACTGCCAAAGGCATTCTTGTGTAAAACGAGAAAAGAAGACAGAAGGCACATGAATCCACAGCAATTCTAAACATCGACTGGGTGAATACTGAGTTTTTGATTGTCACAAATTCCCATTTCTTCTCCCAGATGCTTTTTACACCTGAGGACTTGGGCCTCTGCTATCGTGGTTTATCTCTTGGAGTTCTCCTTTCTTTGTGGGAAAGGTCTGGGCAGTTCACACTGGGCAGTTTTTATAGTCTGCTATGTTACTCTATTTCCATTGATAACAAAATACCTGAAGCTGTGCGATTTATAAAGAGAAGCTTATTTACCACACAGTTTCGAAAGATGAAAGTCAAAAATGAGGTGGTCTCAATGATTTGGCCTCTGGTGACAGACCTTTTGGCTATGTCATTTCATGGCAGATGGCATCACAGCAGGAATATAAGAGATAGGAGGAGATCATGAAATCACATTGCGAGATACTAAGCAAAAGCCTTTGGCAATGATTTAATTCTTTCCAAGGTCAACATCCCCCATGACCTAATGACTTCTCACCTCATCTCTTAAAGGTCACACCACCCCTTCACATCATCACACTGAGGACTATGCTTCCAGCATGAATTTGGGGAAAACAGGCCATACCTAAACCAGAAGACCTGCCCTGGTTTAAAGGGCTCTTTTTATTTTGGATCTGTCCTTTTCAGTTCAAACTAGTGATTCTAGTGATTTAATTGCTAAAAAAAAAAAAGAAAGAAAAAGTATTGTGCATCTTGTTGAAGATCACTCCATTGACAAAATCTATGCCCTCACACCTCTCGCTACCTTTGCCTGCTGAGGTTGTTGAGGAGCCATGTGCTTAAACTTCTCAGAAGGTTATATGATCTTCATAGAAAAAAAATTATAAATATATATCTCTTCAAGGGGTTGTTTATTTCTAACCAAAGAGTACTTACTAATGGACACTACTTTTGGTGTTTGAAATCTTAAAGGATTTTTAGCGCCTATGGCTCCCTAATTCTAGCCTGGTTTTCTGTCTTGGGACAGTGGGGAGGCTGTCTTCAAAACCAGTACGCCTAAACTCGCATTGGTTTGCCAGTCCTTTCTTTAGCTTAGAGCTCTGCTTTTACGTTTTACTCTAAATAGCAAGAATAGAAACAGAAAGTATAGTTAGTGTTCCGGCTAGAAAGTTCCTTAGCTAGGTCACCCACATCACTGGGTACTTTTCCTATGGTCCAAATTACTACAGGTAACAGTGTGGTTGACAAGGGTACTCTGTTTTGAGTTTCCAATCAAATTTTCCTCACTTTCTGTTTAAGCAGCCTCTGCAAAAGTCCAACATTTTTTCTAATAGTTGGTTTAAGGCTTTTATTAAAACACTTCTTTAAACTCTTTTAGCTACTTTCTGTTGCCTGGTTGCGTACTAATTCTGTATGTTGAGTGTTTATTATGACACCACACTACTTCCAGTTTCCAAAAGCTGTGTAATTTATTTATTGCCACATTAAAAATCACATCGAAACATAGGGATTTTGAACAGCAAACCTTTTCTATCTCACAGTTTTCGAGTGCTGGGAGATTGTGGATAGCTTAGCTAGGTGCTGCTGGCATAGACTCTCTCACGATGTTGCAGACAAATTATTGTCTGTTCTGAATATGCAAATAGGACAAAAAGAAGTGTCTCCGAGCTCAGTCACGGTGCTGTTGCCAGGAGACGTTTTACTATGTGGGCTTCTCCACAGTGATGTTCATGACAGCAAAGAGGCAGGAGTGAGATAATTACAGGTGGAACTGCAGTGTCTTTCCATAACTCTCTTAGAAATGACGGTCTATCATACTATCACTTTCGACATGTCCTATTGGTCATATAGATCGACTCTGGCATGCTGTTGTAGGGGACTAGAGGAGGGATGGGGACCAGGGGAGGGAGTCACTGAGGGTCACTTGGAGGCTGACCACTACAGTCACGCCCTCTGGACCTCACAGAGTCGCATCCTTTTTAAAGAAAATTAGTTTTGGGATAAGGGATTATATTTCATAATGCAGGTTGTTTCAAGGAAGTTAAGATTCTTATTCAAGACAGCACTACATAAACAATTGAAGCTTAACCCACCCCAACCTCATGCAGGACCCGAAGGACCATCCCTTTGCTCCTGCAGTAAAACAGGATGCCCTGGGTGTCTCCTGCTGTGTGTAGTTTTGTTTCCCAACATATAAATTATTCGCATACTGCTGACTTTTGAAATTGTCATGACTATCTCTTCTGGCTCTGCTTTATCCTGTAGCCTTCAGTTTGCCTTCTGTCTTGTCTCACTGGGTAAGTGTTCAGACTGACAACTTCTCTCCCTGCCGTTTCAGATTACTATGTTTCTGTTTGCAATGAATGTTTGTACTGTAGAACCAGACTTGTGACAATCATACGAGAAGTAAGAGTAACGCATTTTCAGGCTGCATGACAAAACACTACAGACTGAGTAACTTACACAACAGACATTTATTTCTCTCAGCTGTAGAGGCTAGAAAAACCCAAGATGGAAATGCTGGCTCATTCAGTTCCTGGCAATGGCTTTCTTTTTGCCTTGAAGAAGGCTGCTGCCTCATTGTGTCCTCACCTGCAGAGTGAGTGAGCACTTCAGTGTTGCTTATAAGCACACTAGTCTCATCAGGTCTGTGCCGCATCTTTCTGACTTCATTTAAGTCAAATCAATTGACTATTCCAAATAGTCACAATGCAAGTTGGGTCTTCAATTCATGAAATTTGTGGAAACACAATTCATCTCATGGCACTTTTTATGAGGCAAAAATATAGTATTGAATTTGGGGATATTACAGCTCCTGTATGGCATTTTGGTCCTCAAGGATGTGTGTTTATTTACATTGCTGTTTTCAGTGTTGATGCACATAGTGAATGTTACGGTTTAGATCTTGGGTATCCCCCACAAGGCTCCTGTGTTCAGTGGTGGGCGTTGGGCGTGATCAGATCGCGGGGATCTGTACTCATGGATGGATGAATTTGTGGTGGAATGTGCTGTTGGGAGGCGGAGCCTGGCTGGAGGAGGGTCGCTGCGGGCAGGTCCTAGAATGGTGCAGGAGTATTCTCGTCCCCACCTCCTCCCTTCTATGTCTGTTTCTTGGCTTTCCTCCACCATGTCCTTCTGCTCTGTCGTTCCTACCTTGGAGCCAGCCGACCACAGTTGAACTATCTGAAACCATGAGCCAAAATAAAAGTCTCCTCCGTTAAGTTGACCATGTCAGGTATTTTGTCACAGCAGTGGGAAAGTGGGTGATACAGTGAACTTTTACAGATAGTTGAGTTACCAATAAGTTGCTTATAACATATGGAGTTCCATCTTTGCTTCTATTTTAGAAATGTGTATTTCTTGAACTTTAAATTCTAAAAAAATTTTGTTCACGTTTAATATTTCACATAGCAGTTTAAAACACTTTGTAAAAAGGAAAATAGACAAAATACACCTAATAGAAACTAATAGAAATGAACTAAAAACGGTGTACCTGTAGGTGGACTTGAATCCATTTCCACTGACTTGAATGCCTTCTTACTAGAGGATCAGCTGATTTTATATCAATATAAGAGAACAACAAACCCATTTCACATAATAGACTCATTGTCGTTCAGAGCCATTGATACACTGTATTAGATTGTCCTAAATTATTTTCGTCACTCTTCTTCTAGATGTACCTACATTCATGCTCACAAATGTCAAATGGGTTACTGGACTAAAAGTTTTGAGGTGAATGAATTTAATTAGTAATGGTATCTATTTTTTCCAGATTAATATTTGAGTTTCTGGAATGTTTATATGCCAAGAATATTATATTCTTTGTGAAATTACATATTTTCTGTTTTAATGAAAATATGAGACATATAACTGAGACATAGAAAAGATATCGACTATAGTGAAATTGACAGCTAATATATGTTATAGTCAAACTGTGAGAATATATTCTTAGTAAACTATAGAATGCTTTTAATGACTTCAGACCTTCACCTAATATGATATATTAGTACTAATTTAAGTTAAATTGATCAATTTAAACCAAGTGTGGTTGCACACACCTGTAATCCCAGCACTTAGGAGGCTGAGGCAGGAGGATTGCCATGAGTTCTAGGTCAGTCTGGACTACACGGTGAGTTCAAGGCCAGCCTGAATTACAGAGTGAGACACACTGTCTCACAATAAACAAACAAACAAAAATATCAACTTATATTTAAGTAAATAAAATAAATCATTTAAGAGAGTAATCTCAGAATATAGTAGGAGGCTACCATGTATTCATGTATTTTGATCTATTGTATGAAATGATTTCTATTGCAATAAAAATGCACAAAATATCATGTTTTTTTCTTAGAATAGCTCTGAGAAATCAAGTAAGTACCTTAATTACATTCTCAGCTTTACTATTCTTATTGATTTTTTTTTATGAATGGAAAGATAACCAAGAGTTGGAGGGAAAGGGGAGGAAAGGAGAGAAAGGGAACATAAAAAGAAATAAATGTGTTATGTATGTGTACTAATTCACCACGATAAATGTAATCATTATGTACTGCAAACATGTACTAACAAAAATTACAGTTAAAGAAAAACTATTATATTACTTAAGTACCTGAAGGTGGTGTGATAATGGCATCAAAATGCTGAAGAAAGAGAACCACGTATGCAGTGAGGAGGCAGCAGGACCCTAAACCTGTTCTGTCTGCCTTTCCACCTTCATCTTGTATGCCAGAAACCCAGGCAGCAGGAGGGGAGGGTCCAGCCTCGCCGTGGTGCCCGCTGCCATCCCCCCGATGGTATCTGTCCATGGCCGCTGTTTTCAGCCAAGCTGACAAGAAAGTTAATCCTACTGAAACACCTAAAAAGTCAGCAAATAGTCAGTGATCCTGGCCTTGAAAAATTGGGACATTCATCCCCCCCCCAGAAGGCAACAAGAAAACATAGCAAAAGAAAATGATAAGAGGATCATCAAGTGAGGGCTGAAGAAGACTTAGCAGAAAGAGTCTTAAAATGAGAATACTTCAGCCTCAAATGCAGCAGGAAGCAAAGATGCCTTGTAGGAAGGTTTGTGGTGGTACTTATATGTCCTCCGTGATTCTAAGAAGCCATTTAATGAACTGTATTGGAAAAGTGAATGTTCCGTAGTTCTGTATCCTGTGTTTTTAATACATCCTCAAAAAAAACCTCATGATATCATTGTCTTGAAAAATAGATGGAAGATGCTTTTATATTTTATATTTATGTACAATAAAATCTTCCGGCACTTTTTAGCTCTGAAAAAGAATTACACTGCTGACTATTTGGAAATAAAGTACATTGCCACTTACAGAAAAGAAACACAAAGAAAATCTGTCATCAAGATATAGTTTCTGGTGTGTGTGTGTTTGGGGGAGGTATTTATAGGCATAATGTAGGTCTTTAGAGATGATAAGATACTGAGGTATTTAACTCAAGCACTTTTGACAACATAAGAGCTAAAGATAATTGAAAAATCATGACAGTTGGAAAATTAACATTAAGGAGTTTGGAAATATCACATTCTTTGCTTTTCTTTTAACTTCTTAATTCAGACTAACACTAATTTTCTGTGAAAGGATAAGTCATGGAAAAGTTGCAAAAGAGATTTTCATAGTCTTGTGATGATTATTATTTTAATGACTTTCATTAACACTGTACATTAAAATGGTTGTGTGGACATCTTACAGTCTAAAATACAACTCCTAACAAAATTTGTAATCTTGAACATGTACTTTAAATTACATCGTTCTATAAATGCGAAGGTTTTGTGAACAATGGTGTATAGAATCAATGTTAGTTGTTGCTGTTGAAATGTGTCACCTTAAAAGAATGATTTTTAAATAAGGCTTTATGCTTTTAACTTTTTGCTTGTGACTTAAATAATGGTTATACCCTATTTTACAGATATAGGATTGTTAAATAATTTGGAAATGTTAAATATACCAATCATTTAAGGGTCACTCGAAAGTTTGGTATTTTGCTTTGAAGATAAGGTAACATGTTTACAGCAACACGGTTCAAGCTTCATTAAGAAAATTTTAAGATAGATTGTTTTCCAGAACTGACAGTAACAGTAACTCTTTATTGTCTCGGACACTACTGTTTGCCAAACTACTGTTATCACTCCTGGTTCCTTGATATTTTTTTACAATGAGTTACGTGGCACTACCCAAGAGACTCGTTAACATCATCAAAAATGGTTAAGGCTTCTAATAGTGTACAAATCAGTAAATTAGAATACAATGTAATGTGATTATGAAGATCTTTTAAAGGCCTATACTCTTCTCCAAAAGAAGACTATGTAGGCACCAATTACTCTACCATCTACAAACTGTAAGCTTTGAATTAGCATTTTCAGAATTCCCCAAATCAATCTAGTTCTCTGCACTCTCGCATAGCTTATCTTTCTTTAGTATTCTGTATTTATCTTGTGGCATGACAGTCGGGGAATTGAGGAAGCCCTTGAACTGCTGTTGTTTTCTCCAGTGTTTAGCATATAATATAGCTAGAAAGTGATATAGACGGTATCTCAGATTGCTAAGTAAAGGACATCATGATAGTGTCAGAGTAATGACATTGAAATAAATCTGTAAGGTTTTTATAAATTTCTACACTCATCACATAAACTAGAAAAGATAATGAAAGGAAAGAAACAAGTACCACCAAGTGAGATTAACCTCAGCATTGAGAGATTTTATGACTCACATAGCTAGAAGTCCCAAAAGAGAATTGAAATGCTGTTTATATCATCATAAACATGAATAAATATGATTGAAATAATTGATATGTTATTGTATCAAATCCAATTACACCAGTATATCAACTGCCTATAAAATCTAATTGCTGATTAGAGTACTTATTACTGAGGTTCTTCTTGATATGTTTCAAATTGACATTTCTTACAGGACTATACCTCTTACGATTTATGGGAACAATGTGTTTGGCAGTGTATACACACGTAGATACACACATAAAAGCAGTCACTCATACATGCATGTGTGCACACACATACACACATATGTTCAGTATATAAAAAATATTCCACCTGTAGAAGCCTTCCTTGAGTCCTTTGCACTTGGACGACTAGACAGCAAAGCTCATAACTCTCTAAGACCACCAGTTCTCTTATGTTCTCTACCCTAGTGACCAGCCCCACGAGTGCTTCTAGTCTCTTTTGTACAAGTGGTACCTCCAAAACTTACCACATTGTGTAGGATGTGGGGAGCAATAGATCATCCTAGTTCAAGTGTGTTTGCTCATCACTGTCAGCAAAGGTAAAGCTAGGCTTCTTATTTTGGAGAGGTGTCTTAGTAATAGCTTCGGTGACAAAAGTAGGGCAGGAGGAGGAAAGCCAACATCCTTCCCATGCTTCTGTGGTGCTGTCTTCCCTTGCTCCAGTCCACAGACCACTGGGCTCTCTGCTGCTCCTCCAAATGTATTTGTGCCTCAGTAACCTTACTTTTCCCGGAAGTCACTTCCTCAGGTATTCACATGGGACTTTCCCTCACTTCACCAAGTTTCTGGTCTTGAGCCATCTTCTCATGGAGGTCTTCTCTGACTATCTATCTAAATAGTACTTTCCTCTTGCCCTATTTTTCTTTATTTAAGTTTATCTCAGGAGAATGTCTGAAATTTTTATTTGCTTGTTGTCTCACACATGCAGATGCAAGAATGACAGATAAATGGATAGAGAAAATGTGGTATGTATACACAAAAAAGTACAACTCAGCCCTAAAGAAAGATAAACTTGAGTCATGTGTAGGAAAATGGATGCACCTTGAGACCATAATGTTAAGTGAAATAAATCAGAAACACCTTAAATATCACATGGTTTCTCTTGAGAAACTCGATTTATAAATAAAGAGCAAAGTAAAAGATGGATAATAAGAAATACGGAGATCTTTCTCGAAGGGAAGGGGCTCGAGAGATGAAGGGAGCAAGGAGGTCAGGTAGGGAAAGGGGATGAGAAAAGGAGCTAGGATGTATTAGGTACACTTACCAACTCTGCACAAGGGACGTAAACATTCCACACTGCAAACATGTACTGATAAAAAATAAAATAAAATTTAAAGAAGAATGAAATCTTTATACCATGAAGGCTTATCAGAATTATACTGTACCATCTCCCATTCTTTAGACTGGAGGGTAGAAAATAGGAAATCCTCAAAAAAATGTGTTGAATAAATTAAGAAGGGGATCGCTTATATCCATATCAGCCAAATTTTGTAGCTTTTTTCTGTTTAACAAAATGAACTTACGGATAAAATTTAATTTGTAACAAATTATCTGCATTTACAAACAGTTTTTTTAAAATCTAATCTATTAAATATGTAATACCAGGTGGCACTAATTTTAAGGATTTTTATGATACTGATAGTAATTGTAAAAATTATTAAATTAGCTTACAACAAATATGGTGAAAATCACTTACAAGCCATCCTTGTGTCCATGGATTGCCAAGTCTACATACAAAGGCAAATCTGAGTTCTTGTAGGGTCAATGAGTTTTTGATAAAAATTTGTATTATTTTGCTGGGAAACTTACATAAACCTGAATCCTGCCTTTTTACTCACCGTCCCCAAGCAGAATACCCCACTGAGTTATGCACAAAAGCACCAAAGCCAAGTGGACCGAATTGGAAGTGGAGGAAGCAAACTTTTGGCCAGTTGCAAAGCGGTGTGGGAACCAGCACTCTCAGAGTCCTGTGGGAGAGAGGGTGTAAAAGGAGAGCGCCCGAACAGATGATCATTTCACTGAGGAATTTCAGTATAGCAAAGAGAAGAGAAAGCAGATAGGGAAATGGCAGGGACTGCTCAGGGAAAGAGCAGAATTATGCCTGGAAACGACCCATCAAGAGGCAATGACCCACACAACAGTGAATCTGCTTTTTTTTTCAACGTCATGGATGTCAATAAATCAAATTGGCAGCTCCTCTTTCTGTGTGGAGAAATGAGGAAAAGCAGTTGCTTTCTGCACTGAAAGGGTGGAGGTGAGGATAATGAAATCCGGACGAAAAGATGCCTTCTCTGGTGATAAGGGATGAGGAGGGACTTGATGAAGGACTTGACGTTTGGGTACAGTTCAGATGGTGCAGGGCTCAGGACCGCATTCTAACAGAGCAAAGGCCATAAATGCTGGAGTAGGAATATTCGAGAGACTAATGGGTAGATTGGCTGGACTATATTTATTTCTGTTTGTCTTAATTTTTCTATGCCATTTTATATCCTTTTAGTTAAAAATAAACTATCCAAATCTATGTATTTATCAAATCTTATTTGTCAAAATAACATTTGTTAAACGTACATCTGAATATAATAATTTTAAAGAATCCTCTTTTAAATTGTGTTTATACTGTAGCTTAGAAATGCACTGAAATTCATAGAAGAAAATAAAATAAGACAAAATTAAAACCTTAAAAAACATTTTATTTTTAAAGTCATGAAATACTAGAGCAATTACAAAGAAACAATTAAAATGATCTGTTACAAAACTCAGGTGACAGAAATAATGTGTACCATTTTGGAGAAAATCTGTCTTTAAACAGCTGTTTTCATATTATTCTTAAACTGAAAAATGTTCCACTTTTCATATTTCCTTAGGAGGTATAACATATTTTAAACTATGCCTTATTACAAACTTGTGAACCAGAAAAAAAGAAATTAGACTATGTGTACAACCGTAGCATTTTAATATAACAAAGTGTAAACATCTGTCTAAAATAATGCCAGTTAACTGAATATAGTTTCTAGTCATTGTTTCTGTCTCTGGTATTCCAAAATAAAAAATGAAAACAAAACAACTAAGAAAGTATCAAAAGACTTTAAAATAAGCTGATTTTATGTTAAGAGGGGGGCAAAATGAAATGTTATACAGCATTTTATTTTGAGAACTGAGCATATTTATACACTATGGGAATCTCAGTATGAAGAAATAGAACTTCTAAATCTCACTGGCTCAAAATTCAGGAAGTTTTCATAGGTCATACATTATATTTGTTCATTCATTCATTCCTTCATTCAGTATAATCTGAACTCATCCTGTATTCTGGAAAGCTTGATATTCATACTGCTTTTCATCAGGCCCTGGATCTTGTCTTTATTTCACCTGGGACCTGGACACTTCCCGTCTTCTCTGCCATACCTCTGTCTGCCCACTTCATGCTGCTAACATCAGTAGATCTGTAGTAAGACCCCACACTTCCTAAGTGCAAAAGATAGGCTGAATTTTTGATCCTACTAATTTCGAAGTCTTGATTTTTTGTAATATATCATGCTACCTGTTTTCAGTCTTAGCCTGATTGACAAATCAATAACTTTAAAACAAGTAAGTTTGATAAACTAAGTTAGATTGTACCTTGTATTACTGGATCGAACTCCCAATATACTCATTCATAGACTAACAGATTGTTATTCGTATTCACATTTTTGGCTCTCTGCTTCTCCCTGAGTCTAGAATCCCAATCTTGGATGATAGCAGTCTTACCCACTTGACTGATACTTAATTTCTCAGTTAAGCATGTACAGTATTTGGAACTCTGATGAAGAAACTACTTTTAACTCTGCACACATCAAAGAATCATAGTCTCAACCACAGAGGTCCTAATTCTAAAGTGATATTAAAAGAAATATATAACAGAGAAAATGTATCTAATTTGATCAGATTCCAAGAAAAATATTTTAGAGTTGAGGTAAGTACCACATTTTAAAACATACATTTATAATTTCAAAACTAGCCAACTAAAGTGGGGAAAAGGAAGAGATTAAAAACCTTGGGGTTTGAAATGGTTGTACTATAAAATATGAATATGTAATTAGTGGACTCAGTGCCTAAACTGTTCCAAAGGAGTGTTCTAATCTCTTTAAATAAACTAAGATCATTCATGATAGACCAAATAAAAAATCAGTAAAGATATTAAAAACTTGAGCAATATCAGATAAATTTCCCTAATTGAGGCTTACAGAGAATTCTACCCCAAAACAGCAAAATGCACATTCATTTTAAGTATACATGGAACATTACCAAGATACTAAATGTTGAGTCATAAAACAAGATCAATAAATTTAAAACAATTTAAATCTTACAGAGTGTGTTTCCTGGACAAAACTGAATGAAATTAGAAACCAATAACAGAAAGTTATCTGGAAAATCTCCAAATATTTTTAAATTAAAAAATACATTTTAAGGGGTTGGGGATTTAGCTCAGTGGTTAGAGTGCTTGCCTCCCAAGCACAAAGCCCTGAGTAGAATCCCCAGCACTGGGAAAAAAAAATACATTTTAAATAATGAGAAGGTCAAAGAAGGAATGAGCGAATAATTAGAAATAATCTAACCAGAATGAAAGTACAACATAACAAAATCATTAGATAATATTCACTGAGATTACAGAACACAAGAGCAACACATAAATCAATCTTATTTCTAAATAATAGCAATGTGCTTAAAAGATAGCATCACAATTGCTATAAAATATTAATGTATAAATCTAACAAAGAATGTATAGAATTTGTATACTGAAAACTAAAAATCGCTGAAGAAAGAAATCTGATAAGATCCTAGTAAATGAGAGACATAATATCTGTGATCTACAAGACTCGTTATGGTAAATATGTAAGCTGTTTACAAATTGACATACAGTGGTACCCGATTCGATGAGTGTCAAAGTAGTTGAGTACAAAGATATGACTGTATAGGCTTAATGCAACTCCTTTAAAAATCCCGGCAATATTTTTTGTAGTGGGAAACAAAAATTATGTCAAATGTGGATCTAACTAACAGGCCACAGATTTCAGGTGTTCGCTGGATCCAAATTTTCTTACTGGGTCAAGCTGTGGTGCATGTCATACAATGAGTTAAATAGGACTAGGATGATCTAGATTTTAGTATGAGCTGAGGTTAATAGGTTGGTAAAATGACTTCCCATTAGTTATTTCCTGTGTTGTTGATCTGACTCTATAGACTGTGTTTGGAAAACACTGAGAACACAAAATACCCTATCTGCCTTTTCGTTTTCCAAAAACTAATTCCCTCATGTTTACTTGCCACTTGTAACCTTTCTTGGACTGTCACCTCACAGTCCACTGTACAGCAGACATGACTTTGGCCAGGCTATTTTGTATGAAGCAAGAAAACGTTCTGGTTGCTTTCTGTCTGTTAATTGCACATTGCAGGGTGCATTATCAGTTTTCCTGTTGATTTTTTAAAAATGTATTTTGTTCTAAAGCTCTATTTAATCAGTTCATTTGAGCGTGTTCTCAGTAGAATATATATTCCTCATTGACCCAACTAATTCTCATGTCTTTAAAGTTGACAACAACTAAGTGAGATATGACATTGAGGAGAAATATGATCTTGATAGCAATGATCACATTCCTACCTCCTTGATATGCAGACAAAAGAAGTTAATTATATTGGTCAATATCAAAGCAGCATTTTATATTTTTGGAATTACTTTTAGTCATTTTTACTTTGATTATATATGAGACATATATGTGATCTGCCCACAATCATATTAGTGGCAGAATTGGTTCATGAGCCCAATCCAGGGTCTAGTATTCTTTTTACAACATAAGGGAGTACAGCGTCATAGTAGTATATGGTATCAGTATTGCAACAAATGCAATTTTTTTAGAATAGTCATGAATTTTTAGAAAGTCCTTCATTGATTTAAATAGTTCATAGGCTATTCCCTCTTGACTTTGGAAAGGGTATGACAGTGATATGGTCTTTATGTGTACAAGAAAGCATCAGATCTAAACTGAGTATCTTCCCTTTTCATATTTTTATGTCTTCATCTCTTGTTTTGAAATAGGGTAATTAAAAATGCATGTGATTACAAATGGAAGAATATATAAACATAATATACCTGGATATGTGTTTTATATTTACATTGGAAGGTTATCATATCTGAATATAAGTGATAAATTTCCTTAGTGAGAATACTGGAGTTGTAGAGAAGGACCATATTAAAAGCTAAGAAGTGAATCACTTTTAGTAATTTATCCTTTCATAATTTCTCTGTGAAGCCATTAAAAAGATACATGGAATTCTGAAAACAGGTGTGAAATTTTATCACATGAGCCGCTTTCTTCACAATGAGCTTGATGGATGGAGCCAACAAAAGCAGTATCTCACAGGGATGGAGGCTTGTGAGGGTCTTCCCGGTTTCTTATTTCTGGGAATTCTTCTGCTTCTGCCTTTCTCTGGTTTTGCTTCCTCACAGGCCATTTCTTCATCTGACCCTCACACATTTCCCACACACTGGTCTTCCTGATCCTCCTCACTTGTCCCAAGCTGCTTTGTCAACTTCTTCTCATCCTTCAAACATTAGAACGCATGAGTTTCCACTGAACTTTAACCAGTCCATATTTCAGACTGAGTTAAAAAGAACAATACGTGATGCAAATTTGCCTTTCTGGAATCTTCAAATGGATGAGTTTCCAAATCTTCTTTACTAAGAAGCACAACGAGTATTAAGATAAATGCATCACCGAGTGACTCACCTTGGTGGTGGGAAGTACCACTCTTGAGTCATACTTTTGACCACTCAATTATTTTTCCTTGTTTCAGTGATTCATGAGCACTATTGTCAGATGATGAGGGGCCGGCCAGACCACTCGTCTCGGTGAGAGTAGGGCTGTCCTGCACCGTGGAACTTGCCTCATGTCCCATAGGACTTCCAAAACCCTCCTGTGTATACATAAAGCTGAAAGAAAACCTTGTTTACAATACTTCTAAATTTTTATTTTTAGCCTATATTCCAAATCTACATTAAAAATAAATTATTTAAAATATTCCTCTTTACAATATATTTTGTTTTTTTTTTAGGTAGATTTGATTTTTTTTAGGTATTCCTATGTAAATCAAAGGAATATTTTACTACATTTTTATGAAAATTTTACTAAAACTTATTTACCATGGCAAAAAAATCGCCTCCAGGGCAGTCAGACCACTTGAATATTAGTTTCCTAGATGGCAGACCTCAGCAGTGGGCATTTACTCCTGTCGCGGTGATGGAGATTCCATGCGTAGGTGTGAGCCTCCGAATCCATCATTAGTGTCTTTAAGTAGTTAGGCTTGAGGATGTGTGTTTTAAAAAGAAAAGAACATGATTTTGTTATAAACTGCTTTGTTTTTTACATTACAGTTAGGCCATATATTCATTTTTAAAATTATTGTTATCTATGAATTCATTTCAGTACCATAGATAAAACTTTAAATATATTTGTCTTTCAGAGAGACAATTGAATTTCATGGAATTAAGTATTACTGTAGGAAGAAATTAAGTAGATTCATACCAATTAAAAAGTATGAAAATAGCATAATAAGTTATTAGCTGAAAAAGTGCTAATTATATAAGCCTGAGGATTTGTTGAGAATAACTGGCATACTCATAAGCATCCATTGACATTTCTATCAGGTTTAAATAGTGCTATATACAAATGATAAAACAAAGTCATATAAAAGTTAGTCTTACAATACGGATGTCTAATAGGCATGTAAGTCATCCTTATCAACTTTCTGCCGTGCTGACCAGTCATGTAATGAAAATGGATGGTACCTGAATGAGAAAACAATTATGTGGCTCTCTGAAGGAGGATAGTCATACCCAAAGGATGAACAAAATACTTCAAGCAAAACTAACAGCAACATAATGAGCTAAGAAGTGACAGGTACAAACATAAGCAGATCATGTTGACTTGAAGCAAGCAGCGTTTGAACTGCTTCACTGCCTCATTTAAACAGAAGAGTCTGCTCAGCATGAAACTAAGAGGCAGCTTAGAGAGGTGACACCCTGCAGGTAACAGACAGAATACACAGGAGGTATATTTATTTATTTATGCAATTTGTGAGGGAGCTATTGTCTGACGTGAATCAGTCTCTTCAGATCCACTCTTTTGACCAGAAAAACATCAAGGTTAATAGCCTAATCACACAGTGAAAAATATATTGCCATTTGTATATGATTAATGGAATAGCTGAAGTCATTTTAACAGGAACACTGTCAGTGTGTCATTTGCATGGGTATAAATATTGTGCAGAATTTGAAAAATAAATGCTAAAAATGAATTATTTAAAACAAAACGCCCTAAAGCATAATTGTAATGGCATCGTCCATTTAATCCCAATTCCGTTATGGAAATTTTACCCATACGGAGTCCAGTTCCAGGTTCAAGTCAAAAAGCAGGAGACAGCCAATGCTAAGTGAAAGAAATATTGGCACTCTAACTATCTGCACGGCTTTGAAAGAGAGATGTGCCTAATAGGAAAACGATCGTTTCTCACATAAAATCCAGGTTTTGTTTAAGGAGAGAGTATTGGATCCAAAGATAAAGTATACTAAAAAGTAATGGGGTATGCTTCTTTATTGAAATCCGGTAGCTTTAAATCCTAAACATAAATAAATGGGTATGTCATATGTGCATCTACCAAAGAATAAAACAGAGCTCATAAAATGTAAAGACATGATAGGACATATTTATAACCTCATAAAACAAACCGACATTTTAATATCTTGAGTGGACCACTTTGCTGTATTTGTATGTATGTCCTCACTACAAAGTTCCAGCCTTGATTTGAACACATCACACGTGACAAGCGAAAAGCACAAGGAAGACGAAAGACACTAGCATCATTCTGCTTATGATCTCCTTTTAACTGGTGACATTCTACCAGTAGACCAAGCAGATTATGCATCATTAATCGAGATGGGTCCTGCAAAACTTCTCAAGAATATAATCAGATCCTAAAATAGTCATTTATTATGCAAAAACCAAAGGCAGGCTTTCAGAGAAGTTAGAGTGATGTGATGTAAATACAGAGAAAAACATTTCTTTCTCTTTTTTCCAAACTTGGTTTTATGGTTTTCTGCAGAGAGCAGTTTTCTTTAGAAGCATTAATTAGTTCACTGTTGGTGTGATTTTATAAGAAGAGGTGTGAACAGCCATTGTGGTGGCAGTAAAATGCAACGTGCTCTAATATAATTCAAGGAAGAGATGGTGAACACATGCTAAGTGGCATATTTTAATGGACTAGTAAATGAATGGCCAAGAAAAGAGAGAACTTCATTTTCAATATAAAAGGAAAAAGGCCATTGAATAAAAGCAGTGGAAATTAGAAAACACGTTCTTGAGAGGTTCTTAAGAATCTACCAATTCATATCATTCTGGCCAGCAGAATGATCATATTTCATCAATACCTAGTTAGTTATAGATCAAATCTGAGATTCTACATTATGTGTCTTACAGTCCACTTATTATTTAGATAGGTAATTCAGAGAAAATGACTTTTTAATTTTTTTCTAGAAAATCAGGGAGCAAGTAGAAAATAATGACCATAATTACTGTTTCAGCTTCTGTTTCCATTCACTGGATCTGAGATTCGGTTGTGATTTACACATTCATGGCTGCTTTGGTTAAGTACCCTCTATTCTGAATTTGGCTCTCCATATTACAGTTACAATATAAAGAAATAAATGTAGTTGGTTTAAACATATAAATAGCACAAAACTACTTCCATAATCAAGAAGAAATCCAAACTCAATCCACTTACTCATATAGTTTAAGAATCATTACAAGGAGCTGTATATGATTCCATGAACTTCTCATGGAAAAGAATAAGAAAGGGCTTTCTCAGGGTATTTAAGTAGTATGTTTTATGGTAGAAGGTAAATGTTAAAATATACTCTGTGGAGCAGACCCAAGAGGAATGCAGAAGGGATTATACCTATTGAAAGGAAATCTTCTCATGCGTCCTTCTCATTTTGTAAGTATGAATTAATTAATTTAAATTAGCTAGTTGTTCACCAAAACCTGACCTAATAATGATGAGGTGAAGCCACTAGGTTTAAATGTGTGTTAGAAAAAGCAGCAAAATCTCTGATAGGAAAAATGAGCAATATGGAATATTGTCAGGTGGATTTCCACGGAGGGGCACAGAAAATCCTGAAGAAAATGTAAAGAACTCAGGGAAAGAAGTTTCAAAGTGTTGATACTACAGCAGAGAGAAGGTGGATTTCATCTATCACAGTCCCTCTCTCTCCTCAGTATCACGAATACCACACAGACAATTACTTTTAACTGTCTGATGAGTACACTTATACTCACTACATACGATTCTGTGCCTAAGATCAAGTAAGAAGTAACCACAGTTCTTCCTTTGCTGGAAGTCCAGATAATAAGACATCTGTCTTTCTCATTCGTCTACGTAAAATTTCTCCTTGGTAACTTCTAGGGCATCTCTTTCCTAGAACTGTTTCCAGGTTCTAACGAGGTCCTACTCGCTGCTCAGCCTCGGGAGTCTTTCCTACTCATTGGTTGCCTGCTCCCTCCTGGGACATCCAAGTCTCATTGCAATAGTGATGTCGATTACTTTGAGGTCACACATGGATCATCCTTGGACAAAGAGTGAAACTTGGGCTTGGGACCCAGATGAGGCCTCTCTCAGAGGCCATTCTCTCTGAGGTCTGACTTCCTTCTCCAGGTGATGCAAAGGAATAAAACAAAATTATTTCCTTCTCACAGAGCCTGACAAACACACACACACTCCTGCTCCATCCCAAGGGGCTCCCCTCAGTCTTTTTCTTTCTCCTTAAAAGCTTCCCAGCAGCCTCCCCTTCCTTCAGAGAAAATTAGCGTGAGCTTAGGGTTTCACAAAAGATCAGACACACTCAGGCTCCAGGGAATTTCTCCTCTCTGGCCGTTCGACATTTCAGGGGTAAGAAATGACTAAGCCTTTTCCCTACTCCTACAGCAGGATTAGGGGAAAAAATAGTGCTCTAGTAAATTAGATGCCCAGAAAGGAATAGCTTTACACATTGATATCTCCAGGAACAGTGAAGATGATGAGATTAATCCCAAAATAGAATTTTAAAACAAAGACCTTGTTGGGATTTAGCTCAGTGGTTAGAGTGCTTGTCTTGCAAGCACAAGGCCCTGAATTTGATCCTCAGTATAAAAACAAAAAAACAAAAAAACAAGGACCTAATGGCTAAATTTTGATAAAACATTTAGTTAGATTTGTTCATTATGCATGAAACTATTGCAAAGAAATGGAATTTAAATCTTATTTAACACACTATATTTTATATATTATATTTAATAAAAATAATAAATTGCACAAAATCAAGACTGTTAGGAAAAGGCAGAGTGTTTAGTCATTGTATGTAGTATAAAGAGATGTTGATTTAAAGGAGAAATATACTGGCCACAGAATCACAGATACTTACAAAAGAAGTATTGAAGACGCTTGTTCCAAGCTATTTGACCTTTCTGGGTTTATCCATCTGTTTTTCTGTTTCATCTTATTCTTCTCCTTTCACATATTTTCTATCCTTGTTGAGTAGGTAGAAAGTCCTGAAATCTGGAAAAAAGGAAGACACCCTTTAGATAAATGTGAAAGTTGGACTAATTGAGAAAAGTGATCTGTGTTTACACTGTGTTCGCTATTCCCGGTATTTTCATTTCTAGAGAGCATATTCATAAAGAGACATCTTTTGGTTTAAAAACCTCAGCCTCAATTTAGTTTTCTTCCTTCTAGAGTTTCATATCGTATTTTCTTGCTGTTGATCTCCATCTTTTCACCCTTGCCTTCAGTTGTTATATAATATATTAAAGAGTAAGAGCAGAAGAAAATATAGGCACATCCAGAACCAGAGAATGAAATTGTACAGACCCTTCCATATGCTTTGACTTTGGTTGTTGACAGTGTCCCCAAGGGTCCATCGAGATTAGAGGCTGGATCCCTAGGTAGCAATGCTGCCTGGTGATGGTACATTTCAAAGGTAAAGCCTGCAAAAGCTCCTTTCATCCTTGGAGGCAGGTGGAAGCTCTGCAACCCTTTGAGCTCTCACATGAGGGTTGCAATGAAAGAAGCAAGCCTGGCACCACCCAGCTCTCTGCTTCCTGTATCCAGCTGTGACCACTTGCTCTCACACACACTGCTACCATTGCTGTCTGCCATCTCTGAGCCTGTGGTATGCCATGTGAGCTTTAAACCTCCAAATGTATGGCCTAAATAATCCTCTTGTTTTCTTAAATAGCTTGTGTGCCGGGTGTTTCCACATAGTGATGTAATGGTGAAAAGCTGATTAATGCCATGTCTCTATGGAACGTACTGTATTACCAGAGGACCTACTTGACACTAGGAGAGGGTTATACCTCAGCTGTGGAGTGCTTCCCTAGCATGTGCCAAGCTGCCAAGCTGCAGGTTTGATCTCTAATACTGGAGAAAAATGACTTAGTCAGCTCAGAAGGGTGAGGTCTAAGTAGCAAGGAGAGGAGATGATACCATGCTGTGTAAGGCCGTTTGTGACAGACCGTGGAGTCTAAATAGGAGATAGAAAGAAAAGAGGAATCGTGTGTATTTTGCATGTGGCAAAACTGAAGATTTCCAGATAGACTTATATTCTCCCACGTTTTCTTTACAATGACTTTGTCGTCATTCAGACATTTAAAAATGCTTACTTTTGCTGCCATTTTAAAGCAATAAGGTAGAAAAATACACGGGATGACAAAAAATATGGTTAGTATCTAATTAAAAGACTTCTTACAGTAAAAGACATTGCTAAGAATGGTTAAGTGTTCAAAGTAAGGGGGAATATTTTGAGTGAGATTAATGGTACTGCATCTTTTACTGTACTGATAAATTTTTTAAAAATGTAAATATTCACTCTATCTTTTGATCATGCCTCATTGTCAACCATTTATGGCAATTTCTGTCAAATAAAAATATTACAGTGTGTCCTCATCCACCTTATTCACTGGATCTGACACCATCCAGCTTCTAGCTCTTCACCAAATCCAGAGTGACCGTGAAAGTTCATTGTCTCCAGTCATTCCAGTATATCAAGGTGGCTACTACAGCACAACTAAAAACGTGAAACATGACTTCCAGAAATGCTGCAGAAAGTGGCAAGAACAATAGCATAAGTGTGTTTGAAGGGATGGGGAGTATTTTGAGGGACATTAGTGGCAGAGTATGATAAATTTTTACTATAATCATATTTAAAAATTGAATCACAGTGTTCACATTGTGCAGAATCCTCAGATTGATACCATCAAGGACAGTAGCAAAGGATTTATCTATTTAATATTCTAGGAATTTTAATCCTAAGAATAGAAGTGTGAACAAAGTCAGATGTTTAAATTAACTAAATATACTTTTAGATGAGAAAACAAATCTAAAATACTGGTGAGGTTCTGTTCCTCCAGTAAGGGGAATTAATTATTCTGTCCTTCTTGTTGATCATATGACCCTTTTTCTCTCTCACTGTTTTTTTTTGGGGGGGCGGGGTTGTTACTGATAAATTTTTTGAACCTAGGGCCTTGGTGATGCTAAGCACATGATTATCGCTGAGCTACATCTCCAGCCCTAATCTTTTCTCTTTTATGGTATTTGAAACCCACTTAAATACCAGTAAATTTATTTTTAAGCACAGATTCATTATTTTAAATAAAGTCCAAAGGAAAACATACCACATTGAAGGTTAAGTGTTGAAACATTATGACACACCCTTAAAGATTGCTAGTCTCATTAAAAATCACACATCTTTATGGACTACCTGGACTAGCCATGTGCTGCTGTACAGTCATGGACCATGACAGATCAGGCCACGGTCGTCATGGAGTGAAGTCTTGCTGGCAAGTGCAAGAGGAGACAAGAGCATAAAGAAATAATCAAGTGAAAGTCACTGGTGCTATGAAGGAAATAGATAATATGACAGAGTGATGACTGCGGTGTGTGCCTTTCAGCTTTCCACTTCTCTATGGCTTGAAGATACCCAGCTTTGATTGAACCTTGGGAAACAGCTACAGTGAAATCTTTCCTCCAATAGAGAAACCAGTCCTTGGAGAATCTTAGAGAATCTGGGAATTACTCTGCTCATTTCAGCTGTGCTTTTCTCTTTTGTGCTGTTCGCTGGCTTCTCTACTGTCCTGGAAGAAAGCTGCTTTGGCTACAAATTTTTGCCTCATCATTCTTTTTTCCATTCCTGACATCTACTTTCAGACTACAATTTCTTTCAAAGGGTTGCTATGAAAGGATAAGAGGAATAACATTTCAAATGTATCAGTGTGGCTATTTGTAAGCATACAGTATTATATTAAAATATTCAGTCGAATTAAATTTATATAGAGATTTCACTAGTGATTTTTTTGGATTTAGAATATTTAAAGTTGTGTCCTTTTATCATCTGCCAGTTAACAATGAAATTAATCACAATCATCTTTAAAACTAATTTATTATCTTTTATGTATAAAGTTTTCCTTATAAAATGTCTGCTAGACAGGCTTCAAAACAATCCTCCAAATCTATCTATCTATCTATCTATCTATCTATCTATCTATCTATCTGTCTATCTATCATCTATCTATCTATCTTTTAAATAAATTGCTATTTGATGGATTAAAATCATGGAATTTTTAGAAGCAAATTTTAAGAAAAAGTGATCTAACTGCATAACATAAAAAAGCAGAGCTATATACTGGAAGTGCTAAGATCTCATTCATTTCAACTCAAGTTTAAAGTTCAGACACATGAAGGGTTGGCTTTCATACTTCCATATCATAAGTCTTTTAATTTTTAGAAATCCAGACTATGAGAATCAACATGCAATGTGATATTTTACATTTAGCTCTCTCTGTGCTTTATAATAATAAGATA
Organism: Hystrix cristata; assembly: GCA_004026905.1. Lineage (NCBI taxonomy): Eukaryota > Metazoa > Chordata > Mammalia > Rodentia > Hystricidae > Hystrix > Hystrix cristata. The sequence continues at coordinate 43,064 of PVJO010009545.1, forward strand.
AATAGTATCTCAAGACAGTTTGAAGACTGGTATGTACCGGAGGACTGGTATAGATTATGGTATGTACAGTAGATTCCTAGATGATACAAATAGCAGGAAACAAAACTACGATCTGAAAGCAAAAGAAGAGTTTGGCTATTACTAAAGAAATAGTTTTCTGTTCCATACTTAAGTCAAAGGACCTTGCATATTAATACTCATTTTCATTTGTAGAGTCACATTATCAAATGGACTCAAATAGAAAATAAAGAAAACAAAAGCAAAGAAAGAAGAAAATTCAACACATGTAAAGTATGATGAATGATAAATGATACTTAAATAAGTCTGTCTGTAATTAATATGGATGTAAAAGGTAAATAAATTCTAGGTAAAAGAGTTGTAGTACTCAAGGTTCTTCAGAGAAATAGAACGAACATAATACAATACACATGGTTATTCAGAAATAAGTTTTTGTGAGGGATTCCCTCATGCTATTGTGGGACTGGGAAAGACCCTCAATCTGTTCCTTTTGCAAGCTGGAGGCCCGGGAAAGCTGGTGGTGTACTGCCAGGATAAATCCAAAGACCTGAGAAATGGGGAACTGAATGGTAAAGGTCCTGGTGCCCTTCCAAAGTTCTGAGAACCAGAAACTCTTGATGCCTGAGAAGATAGATGTCCCACCTGAAACAGAGACAAAATTCACCCTTCTTCCTTTTTGTTCTGGGTTTTGTTTTTTTTTTTTTTTTTTGTGCTGGGGATCGAACTCAGGTCCTTGTGCTTGGAAGGCAAGCACTTTAACCACTGAGCTAAATCCCCAGCCCCCTTTTTGTTCTGTTTTGGTCTTCAATGGTCTAGATGATTCCCTTCCACACTGGTTCTTTACTCAGTCTACTGATTCACATGCATACCTCTTCTAGAAGGTATACCCACTCCGATGGGTATATCCAGAAATAATGTTTACCAGATATCTGCACATCCCTTAATCCAGTTAAATGCACACATCAAATTAATTATCTTACTGAAGATACTAGGCATCAGACAATGGTATGCTTTTAAGTCCATTCTTAGAATGAAATTCCTGATGTCTAGCATTTGCACATTTTTATGGTGTGACTCCTTCCACCATGATGAATCAGGCTACCAGTGTGAAGTCAGTGAGTGTGGAGTTGGAGAGGAATGTGTACCATTGTCTCTTGTGAACCAGTGTAAGTGAATGGCATGCATGACTATATCAGAACAATTGTTTTATTTACATTTAAATTTTTTTCTAATCCATACTAGTAGAAGTTGTTTATCTGTTACTGTGGAGGATGAGTTAAGATAAATTATTTTTCCAGCTACTGACTGTTTATTATATGAGCACTGAAATATTTCCAATAGTATTTATTTATTTATTTATTTATTTTTCCGGTGCTGGGAATTGAACTCAGGGCCTTGTGCTTGCAAGGCAAGCATTCTAACCACGGAGCTAAATCCCCAGCCCAGTATTTATTTAAAAAAAAAAAAAATCTCTGTGATAGGGGCTGGGGATTTAGCTTAGTGGTAGAGTGCTTGCTTAGCAAGCACAAGGCCCAGAGTTCGATCCCCAGCACAAAAAAAAAAAAAGAAAAAAGAAAAAAAAAAAAAGAAAAAAAACTCTATGATGTTTTTTTTCCTTACACAGCATAACTTCTCAACTTCTTATGACTCAAAGCCCTCAGATAATATTATCATTATTTTTTATTTTATTTTTTTTTTTTTTGGTGCTGGGGATCGAACTCGGGTCCTTGTGCTTGCAAGGCAAGCACTTTAACCACTGAGCTAAATCCCCAGCCCCAATATTATCATTATTGTGTATAATGAACTAAGTACTATAGATAGTGGTTAACAATACATAATCGTAAACCAACTGAGATAAAATGCCGCCTCCATCTCTAGCTACTTGGAGGATATGAAGTGTTACTTGATGCATTATACTGTATTTTCTTTATCTATAAATTAAGAAAATCATCAGTGTTGTTAAACTTTGTTATATAATGTATTCATGTTCTATAATGTCATCATGGAGCCTGAATTAGTAAACATGAATCATTTTTTTCTAGAGGAAATTCAGGATTAGTTTCTTTGGAGCTGATTCATTGACTAATGAACATAGTATCTTGGATTTTGTGTGTTTGTGCTTAAAGTCACCTCATTTATGAGATATAATTGATTCTATATGGAACACATTGATAACAGTACTGTAACTCAGGGGTAAATGAAACTTATCTAACACATGGAACATATAGCCTTCTTAGACTTGGGAATATTACATGGCACTTTAGCATGACATTTGGGATCATTCTAACCAGAGAAATCACTAAGGCAAAATTTAAGCATACAAAGAACACAGTACAAAATAGACTATGACAGGGATGCATTCATAGGTTGAGTTGAAAGAAGAAGGCAGAGCTTCACCTAGTTTGACCACAACTGAGAATATGCACATCAGTGTGACTCAAAGTTTTTCATCATTCTGCGCATGTTCATGTCTACAAAAGACTACAGAGAACTCCGGGTATTGATTTGGGGGTTAGTGTCACAGACAAATGAAGCTGGATCCTAGTTAGTGTAGTAACACCAGATTTTAATCAGTCATATAGTAATGTAATAGAGAAGAAGGTCCAGAATGAACTGGGCTCCACTTTGATTTGTACTGAGGTGACTGGGTGTTTTAAAGAGAACATCGGGGGACGTGGAAAGGGAGAGCAGGAACTCAGTACTGTACAGTAGTGACGAATAATAAAGGGCTGGTTAGTGTAAATAATTTTACACTCCAACTGAGACTGGGCGCCAGAGCTCTATCCTTCCTGATTACTTTCTTTTTAATTGACACATAAAACCTTACATGTACATGGTGTTTATAGAGTAGCATGTGATTTTTTGATACATATGTATTTTGTGCAATGGGCAAATCAGAGTAAGTATATTCCTCAAACATTTATCATTTCTTTGTAGTGAAAACACTCAAAATCATTTTTTCTAGCGATTTTGTAATGCACCATATGTTGTCTTGATCTATAGTCACTCCACTGTGCAATAGAACACTAGAACTTATCACTCCTATCTAGCTGTAGCTTAGCTGATAATTACATTTTTTTTGGATGATTACATTTTAAAGGAATGACTTTCAAGTCCTTTGAGAAAGACACTCCTAAGTTGTAGGAGATTCATATACATTGCAAAGGGATAAAAGAAAGATTCAAAATGTTAAGCCTTTTTTAATAAATTCTGTAAGAAACAGTGGTCAGGGGCCTGTCAGGTAGTGGTTAGAACAGTCAGTTCTTGACAGCCCTGGGGTTTCTCAGGCAGGCACGGTAAGAGGGCTAGGATCCCCCTAGGGATACAGTCCTCAGCAGCTGGAAACATGGGGCTGCTTAAGTCTTTTAGTGTGCAGAAATGGGAAGAAACCATTTGTGCTGAGATTCTGTAGGTCCTGAAAGCCAGGGATGAGACCTAATTGAGAAGAGGGCCCAAAGGACCTTGACTACAGTTTGGTCAAGTTGGGAATCTTGCTCTACAAACACATTTTAGCAAGTGAACAAATTTGCAAATGTGAAATCATAAATAATGAGGATTTATCGAAGTTCACACTTTTATTAGTTAACATGTGTAACGCTTAGAACAGTAAGCACTTAATGGCAACTGAAACTGTGGTGTAAAATGTAAGAACTGTTGAGTTATAAGGTTACTCGTTTTTGGTTTTTATTAACATGTCTCAGGTTGCCTCTTTGATATTTGATCTTTTTTTTTTTTCTGTTTTCCAGTTTCATGCCATGCTTCCACTTTTTTCTCATTGTTATCAGTGTGTGCATTATTCTGCCTTCTTCACCTCCATCCCAGCTCCTATCCCCAAAATCTGAGAATATGCAAGTCCCTCACATAAAATCATGTGATAGTTGTATATAAGCAAATATATCCTCCTGTATAATTTAAATCATTTCTAGATTAATTACATTACTTGAAACAAAGTAAATGCTCTATAACTAGTTGTTGTTCTGCATTCTTCAGGAAGTAATAATAAAAAAAGAAATAATGTATAATGTTCAGTACAGACACTTTTTTTTTTATGCATTTTCTACTCCTGATTGGTTGAGTCCGTGCATGTGAAGGGCCAAGTGCATTTGAGTTTGTCAGGAATCTGCCCTTCATATAAGTAGATTTTATGACCAAGTAGAGAAATGCTCACTGTATATGTATATTGTCCAGGGTTTTAGCTACGAATTTCTCTTGTCTAGGGATGTGGCCTAATCCCCATCTTACCTGAGCAACATATTCGGACTATGTGACCTCCATGCAGACAGACTGAGGTGGGCTTTCCTGTAGTGTTTGTGCAGATTCTGTGGTAGGTGATCAACTAAATTCCATGTCGCAGAGATAGAGCCTATTACATGATGAAGAATCTTGTGTTATTTTTGGTGCCATTAAACAAAATACCTCATTGTAAAATGTTCTTTTGAAGTCAAAATGTAGCTGTTGCCTGAAGACTGCCTTACAGAAGTGCAGAATTCTGATGTGCTTTTCAAATAGTTCATACATAAACATTTATAAATAAACGAGATAGTGAACAAAATCCTCCACTGAACTTGGATGTTATGAATTGCAGTATGGGGATTTATACAGATTTTACCTAAGCTCATATTGGAGTGTTAGATTTAGGCATTTCATAAATAATTTTTATTTCAGATAAGCCCATGATAAATTTTATCATTGTATATTAGTTCAATTATATAAATACTATTTAAAATCTGTGTCTCACAATGAATTAATATGGCAATGAATTCCAGTGCTTGTATTCAGAACAAGGATAGATTCTTTATCCTTTTATTCATATTCTTTCAAAAATATCTTGCTCTTTGTCTTTCTGTAAATGTTATATGATTCCATCAACCACATTTTGTTAACCAGCATGTTCATACCAGCCTGAGGTTTTAAAGGTGCTATTTCATATTTAATATTAATAGTATTAAAACAAACCCATCTAAGAAAACAAAAATTTTAAAATTTAATGCCTGACAAAGGAAAACTGTGTGTTAAAATTTTCCTTGTAGACTTAGCATATACATGGGAAATACACTTTAAATGAAATATATCTGAAGAACCTTCACTTTATAGCAAGTCGAAGGTTTAGAGAAATATCCATCATTCTGTTACTAGAGTAATAAATTAAATTGAGGTAGCAAGAAAAGAAAACAGAGGAGACAAAGGAAGCTAAGGGAGAAACAGGAGGTAAGTTAAGAAAGAGCTATTGCATGTGAACTAACTTAGTCCTAAAAAAAAAAAAAATGATAGGAAAACAGCAGACAGGAAAATAGAGAAAATTGCATCAGACTTCAGTGTTTATGTTTTCGATGGAAATGTACAAATCATTTTCATCCTTTGCGGTACTGTCATGCTCCATCACTTTAGTCCATTTTCACCTTGCAAAGGAATTCTGAGCGGGCCTCCCCTCTGTGGCAACTAATTAATCTCTCACAAGCCTGCTCTTGCAGCCTGTCTGCACTGGATGCCCCACAACTTAAGCCAGTGACTCGTGAGCAGATTTCTTCCCATTTGAGCAGTTCTTTCTTCCTTAAACTGTGTGAAGACTTAGCTATTCCATTTATTCTGGAAACTATGTATAAGCTAAAAATATTAAAAGTTGCTCTTTTCTTTCTGCCACCATAAATGAATATACTCCCAAATAGTTGAATAGAGTTTTAGTGACAACAAGAAAAGCCTGCATATAAATTATGTATGTGCACAATATTTTACCAAAGATTATATCTAAGAGCTCATATTATAAGATTATATATTCTTTGTGTATGTTCCGTCTTTATTAGATTAGCATGGCAATAAATCAGATGTGTTGTGTTTTGCCTAAAATATGCTAACTTTCACGAACAAGAATTTTTAGTTTAATCAACAGAAAATTCTATGTGCAAGTGTTTAAATTTAAGAGTATAATACTTTACAGGTGGAAATACCTCACTAAAAAATCCATAAAAAAAACCTATTTTGATTTCTATTTTAAAAACTACCAGTAATGAACTATTTACATATGGGAATACTCATACAGTACGTGTGAAATTTTGTTTCAGGAACTATTCAGAGCAAGGTATTCATCACATCTTAAAATTTTCTGATGGTATTGCAAATCATCTTTCTTTTTTCTCAATTTTATTTCTTACTTATTTTTCTGTTAGATTTTTAGAGGCTTTTTAATTTTAGTCTTTCATATTTCCTTTTGTTCTTATTTAAAGATAGAAAACCTCCTAACAGCTATATAATGTAGGTCTTAATAAAGAAGAGGAAATAAGAGATAAGATCACCACAAATATTGTTATTCACAGAAATATATGCTGTAAAATATTGATTGTATCCCCAAAACCCAGAAGAATGAAGTTAGAAGGAAAAGAATATTCTGACTAGATAAATCTCCTTTAATTTTTCAAATGAGATAATACATATATATAGTGAAACAGGCACTTATTAAATGTTCAATTAGATAAGCTTGGACAAATATATACCTGTGAAATCAATAAAGATACTAAATATCTATATAATCATAGAAAATTTTCCCTCCTGTAAGCCCACCTTCCACAAACCAATAACTCTTCTGGTTTCTATAATTATAGAATGAATATTCTTGCCCTTTCTATGAATTTAATCTTATAATATGTACACTTATTTGTCTAGATTATTTCATTTATTGTTCTTGATATTAAAGCACATTGTCAGTAATGGTTCATTAGTTTTTTTTTTAATCCACAATATGATGTGTTAATATCGTACCCTTAATCTGTGAAACTATTAAAATAATACTCTATGTACACCCCTACTTTGGGGTATTGCTATCTTGTATTTTGTACCTACGTACTTAATACACTCTCCAAGAATTGCTACTTTTACTGTGTTCTGTTTTCTTATAAAAATTAGGTTTAAATGTCATTTTACCTTTTGGCATATAGTGATCATCTCACATGCTTTTGTTCTTTTCTGCACGTGGGTGTTTCTATCTGGTGTGATTTTCATTCAGTCTGAGTATCTTCTTTTCAGCATTTCTTGTAGGAAAGAGCTGCTAGTGATGAATTTTCTCAACCTGCATTGATCTGAAAATTTGTTTTATCCCCATGATTAAAGGTTTTTTAGCTGAATATTGAATTCTAAGCCTCCAAAAACATTATTCTGCCTCTCTCATTTGTGTGGAGATGTCAGCTGTCTTCTGCGTCATCGCTCACTGCGTGTTACGCTTCTTTTTATCTGTGGCTACTTTTCCACTGTAGCTTTGGGTTTTGCTTTGACAGTTTGGCATAGGTGAATTCTGTCTGTTATTAATCATGCTTGAATTTTTCTGAACTTTTTAGATCTGCACCTTTATATTTTTCATTAAATTATGGAACATTTTAGCCATTATTTTTTGGAAAATATTTTACCCCTTTTTCCCTTCTCCCTCTTTGGGTCCCCAACTGTAGATGCATTAGATCTTGTGATATTTTTCCACCGATGGCTGAAGCGCCTTATCCATGGTTTTTAAATATTTTCTCTGTTCCTCACATTAGGTAATTTCTCTTGGTCCCTTTTCAATCTTATGAATCCCTTTTATCCTGCAATATCAAATGTGACATCTGCTCATCTGTTGAACTTTTTGTCTTACTTGATTATACTTATTCATCCTTCCACGGGGTGCTTTTTATAATTTTCATTTATCTTCTGAAATTATCTTTACACCTGTTCTAACTAGCTGTTCCTTTAAATCACTCAACATACTTATAATAGATTGTTTGAAGTCATTGTCTTTGATTTCCAACAATTAATTCAGGGCCTATTTTTATAACTTCATTTTTCTTGATCAAGGTTCACACCCTTTCTACCTCTTAATATGTGTAGCAATTTGTTTTTAATTATACGCTGAAGTTTTTATTGACAAAATTAATGGACTTTATGAACTATGATTGAAAAATACAGCGAATGTTTAAATTTTAAAAATGTATTATAGCAAAAGACACATTTCCTCCTCGGAATGCTCCTGCTTGCTTCAAACAATTATTCCATCATTCTTGCCACTTTCTGAAGTTTTCTTCTTGAGTGTCTTTAGCTGCACTGTTGGGGCTAACTTGCTGTTCTGAGTTGATTCAAAACCTTTCCCTTTCATCGTCATTTTGACTTAGGGAAAGAACCAGAAGTTGCGCGGTGCCAGATCCTGTGAAGAATGTTGATGAGAAAACACCGAATGTTTTCATGCGCTTGGCTTTTTGTAGGATGGCACTTCGCAGCAGCATTTACGGTGTTTTTTGTCACACCTTGTAAAGACACTCACAAAAGAGGACTTCCAGAACATCTTCAGAAAGTTCTGAAGTGAAGGGGAGTGTTGGGGTTTAACGCCAGTGTCTTTTACTGTAATCATTTTTTTATTTAAACATTCACCATTTATTTTGCTCACGCCTCATATATTAAATTGTTTTCCTATAAAAAAAAGTTCTATGAAGCAATGTAATTATGCGCAGGTAATTTTGGCCTTTCATGCTTTGTTTTATTCTTTAATAAGAGAAGGTTATTCTGGTTTTAACTCGTGAGCCTGACATTCCCGTGGTGGAGACCCTGCAGAGCCCCAGCTGCAGGTCTGCGGTGCGCAGTGAGGTCTCCTCGGTCTGCTTAGGAGTCCAGGCTGGTGTCTCCCAGCAGCATCTGCGCTCTGTGCGGTCCGCTGCGGAAATGCCGCCTAGACCCTGCCAAAGACTAATTCATGATGAATACCATACGGGCTGCTCTCATGGTAAGCGCTGCTCTCTCTCTCAGGGGTCCCACGTTGCAACTTCCAGGCAACTCAGCAGCTCAGACTTTTCCCTTTGCCCCTCAGATCAGTGAGATTGCGCTTCTGTCAGGCCCTCCCAGATTCCGTAACAGGAAAGTGATTCCAAGTTGAATGTCAGAGGGAAGGAAGGACTCACGCTGAGTTCTTCCTTGCTCTCCAGGTCGCCATTCCGCGCCTCATTCAGTTCAATGCCAGAAAACACTTGCCTTATATAATGTGTGTGATTTTATAATCTTTTTATTGTGGAAAGAAAATTGCAGTACTGGTTACTCTATCACTGTAGGAAACATGCTTTCCGGGAGGACATTTTTATTGTTAGATGAGAGAGATAAAGGCAGCTGCGATACTCAAGGCTGAGTGAGGGTGCTGAGAGACCAGGAGCATCTGCAGTTAAGGTAGAGCCTATGTCCCAAGATACTTTGTAACAAGCTCCATCTATACTTCAGTATATAAAAACGGAGTAGAACTGAACTGCAGGGAGCAAGTCAGTAGCACATGGGGTTAGACGGTTTTACGGAAGACAACAAATCGGACTAGAAGTGTTTTAGTTGTTTCTCTTGTTGCTGGGACAAAATACCTGACCCCACAATTTAGGGAGGAGAGGTTTATTGTGGCCCGTGTTTCAATCCCTAGTGGGCTGGCTCCAAGGCAGGACAGCAGGGCAGACGGGCATGGTGGCCTGGAAGCAGAGAACAAAGGGAGGGGCCGGGGAGGGAGATAAATTCTACCAGGCCGCACTCCCAGTGACTTGCTGCTTCTGCCCAGACCCCACCTCCAAACTGCAGGTCAGCTATAACGCCCTCAATCCAATCACCCTTCAGAGGCCCAGTCTGTGAGCTCGGAGGCTCTTGGAGCACATCTGCACATACACCATAGCGAAGTGTTCCAGTTACCTCCCTTTCCGTCTTCCAGTTAAGCTTCCGTTTCCCCTTATCTGCCATCCGTCTTTACCAAATACGTACATATAAGAGACATAATAAGGAAAAGAAAACCAAAACTTATGAAGAATTACAACATTTAAAGGATATACTCTGTATTTTCAAATAAATTACAGAAATGCTATTTTAAAATTTGGTTTTATAGAATACAACAAAACCTCAGAAGAACTAAGCATTTCCTAATTTTAAAAGGCAAGAAATACAGGTGAAATGCAAATGAAGAAAGATTAGGAAATACGTGAAATAGGACACAGAAAACAAAAAACTTTTGTTTTCTTTCCCTCCACCCAATATATAAACAAACATAATTAGGTTATAAAATTTTTAATTAAGGAAAAAGAATACAAAATACATAGACAAAATACTCCATATGGAGGCAAATGAGACAAAATATAACACAGCTAGTGTTCCTAAAGAAAATGTAATAAATGTAGGAGAAAAAATAAATATACAGTAAGAAATTTTCCTGAAATACCAAACATCTGAGAATAATAGCAGGAAATTGCTATAGAGGCATACTATGCTAAATTTTTTGAATTTTAATGTTTGTGGAAGAATTATAAAGGCTTTCGTGTATCGCAAGCAAAGCATCCCTAAAAGGAGTGGGCCGGGCAGCGGTGGGGAGTTTAGGCTGGCTTCAAACTTTGCCAGTGGTAGGAGACAATGACATATTTCTTCACAAACTTTTAAGAGGAGAAACATGTGACCCAAGCACTGAACAAGCATGACATTGTATGACAGAACGGCAGCAGACGATGAATGTAAATGTGTGTTAAATAAACACTAGGAGGTGGAGGAAGCAAAGCATACGACTCTACAATTTGTTACAGATCAAAATACGTGCTAATATTTTTTAATATTCTAAAACAAAAAATAAAAATTAGAAGATGAGATAAAAGAAGGTGAGAATTAAAAGAACACGTTTATTTCCTTTTTGTTCACTATGCTTTCTATAAATAAAAATGTTATCAAAGATAAGACTTGAAATGTTTTTCTTACAGAATATCTTTTGAAAGAGCTGTGTTTTGTACTAAGGTTATTTTTTTTTTGAACTTGCCTTTCAGCAATGATTTTAGCTATGCTTGTTTTATGGTTAAATTATATATGACTTCATTTGCTGTTTTTCTATTTTACTATAATAGGTGTATCATTCACAGTTTTCATGACATTTCTCTCTCCCTGTTGTATTTTCTCTCCTTACCTCTCTCTGTCTCTCCAAAGAACTGGAACTAAAACAATCATACTAGTATTTATAGATGATTATTTCAAGACAGTGGACTTAGAATGTAAACTTTTAAATAAAAATTTTTGTGCTTATGCTTTGTACTTACTAGAAAATAACAGATAAAATTTATATGAGATATTATTTTTAAAATAAAATAAATTTATTCTGTAAGCTTTAGGATCCTCGTGGACAAAGTTAGATGTCGTAGGTAAAAGCTAAGCATACCCCTAAATATTGAAGCATACTGGTGTACATAATAAGAAAAATATCCTTTATTTCTTACTGGGCCATATACTAACTACTTCAGGCTGGTGGACCATACTGACTGGTGTAGCTATACAACTCTCTTACTATAACAGGAAAGCAGCAACAGACAATGTGCAGACAAATTAGCATGTTAATAAAATTTTGTTAAAAAAATAAGCAAATAATAATAATAAGCACTCAATCCATGGGCCATGATTTGTTGGTCCTAATATACACTGACATATCCTCAACTTTAATCATCAAACTATTATCAGCCTTTCCTATAAGTTTTGAGGCAAAAACTAATTATATAATGTACCTAATTAGTGAATGTATTGGTTTTATTTCTGTACTTCAGATATTAACTACTACACTAGTTATTTTTGATATATAAAGGGAAAAGTTGCTGAGTAACTTACATATGTGTTCATACCTATATAAAACTTACTATCTCTTGATTTCTCAAAAATGCTAAAATTTAAAAAGGGAAGAATAAGCTTTGCTTCTAACAGTTCTTAGATGTTTGCTCAAATTGACTTCTCCCCTTCTACTGGACAATAACACATTTGGTCAAAGAATCTCAGGGCGTTGAACCTGAACTGGATCTCTGAGTGAATCAAAGGAAACAATTTCATTCACATAAGAAGGGAATTTGCCACTGAGATTTCAGGGCTTACCTATAGTTACCCTACTGGTTCTTTTCAGAGTTAGAACTGGAATCTAGTCTCCTGGTCCCCATGCAAAGTTCTGCCTACCATACTATGGCATAGGCCTGTTCTGGGTCAGAGAGGAAACAGTTAGTCCAAAATTATAACCGATTGTCAAATTACAAATGCATTTATATTAATTCCTCTGCTCTGAGCACACATTAGTTACCTTGTTTCTTTCCCTATTTTTAAAAATAGGCTCATAAATAAAATTACTTAGAAGCAATCATAATTACAAACGAAGAATGACTGTGTTCTGCATGTACCTCGATTTTTTATGAACAACCCTTTCATAAAATAGCAAAAAAAAAAAAAAAAGCTACAACTGACTTCCCTTCTCCATCATTTCTAATAGTTTAGGTCAGTGACTCAGACTTTTGCACCCATCAGAACTCCATGGAGAACTCACTAAAACAGACTACCGGGCCCCATTTCAGAGTTTCTGATTCAGTAAATCTGAGATGAGGCTGAGAATTTGCATTTTGAATATATTCCCAAGTGATGCTGGTATTGCTCATCTGGGCAAAATACCTTGAAAGCCATCAGGGTTTTCAGACCTAAACACAAATTGCAATTACCACAGGAGGCATTAATACATGAATGCCCAAGTTCCATTATAGGTCAAGTGGAATGGAAATCAACCTTTTCTTAAAGGGTTTCAGGTGATTTTAATACATAGCCAAGGATGAGAGAAGAACTAAAGAAAAAATAATGACCTAAAAAGGTGTTTGAGCTTACGAATTAGTATACTACTTCCTTTTCTTAACATGTTTCTTTACTAGATGGAGACAATTTTTATGTAGTCATTCCATGACATAAACAAGACACTAAAGGATGACTTACCAGTGATTTTATAAACTGAGAGTAATTTGAATTTAATCAGTATTATGCTAATTCTGTCCAATGCTTAGACTCTAAGGTAGTTATTTTTATTAGAATTGTATAGACAGCAAAACATTTAGATACTAGATCCTAAAACTTTGACTCTTGTTTCTCCCCATCCAGTGAAAGATGCAGAACTACCTTGTATGGCCACACGGACTCGGTGAACAGCATTGAGTTCTTTCCTTTCTCCAACACTCTCCTCACAGGTTCTGCAGACAAGACCCTGTCTGTCTGGGATGCACGAACAGTAAGCCAATCCTCTGCCTCTTCCCCAGGTTTTGCTAACTACGTATAGTCGCTCGTCATCACTCTCCAGGTGTTGAATTTAACTTAAGAAGTATGCAAGGGCAGGCAGGGTAAAAGTCACTTCCTGATTACAAGATCCTAGCTATATACTCTAATCTATCCTGCTCCTAAATTCTGCAATATAAAAACAATAAAATTACTTCATCAAACATTAATTCACCAATTATTTACTGAGATAGAAACTCTGCTGGTGAAAGGAATAAAAAGGAAAACATTTTGCTTCTCCTTAAAGAGCTTGTAACTTGGCAAGAAAAAGAAGAGACAATTTTATTTATTTTTATTTTTTTTTTTTTTTTTTTGTGTACCGAGAATCGAACTCAGGGCCTCATGCTTGCGAGGCAAACACTCTAACCACTGAGCTAAATCCCCAGCCCAGAAGAGACGATTTTAGTGAAATGATGTGTGTGTTAAAATGGTAGAATATAAAGGTGGGAAGCCAGCGGAAACATCATCCACTGGCACTGTGTCAGTGGCTTCCTGGGAGAGCTGTGCTGGAGCTGAAGAAGTGGTGGTGGGGGTAGCACATGCCAGGCAGCTGGAGAAGGATGGAGTCCAGGAAAGGGCAGCATGTGCAGTGATGTGGAGCCGGGAGGCTGCAATGGCTTGTTCTGAATGTAGCGATGTAGAGAGAGGTGGGGGAATGAGCAAGAAATGACAAGCAAGAGAGTGTGTGTATGCAAAGCCAAAATTGTAAAGTATCAGATTTCATTTTTAAAGTGTTGTGGAGGAAATGTGTTCTACAGTGCTAAGCAAAACTGATTTGCCTTTTGGACAAATTACTTTGCCGGTCGAGCAAGGCGGTCAGTCTCATGAAGAAGCTGGTACAGCAGGTTATGCGTGCACAAGAGTAAGGAGGAAAAGGAAAGAATGGATTAAAGATAATTTTAACTACCAGAATTTGAGGAGTGAATAGAGATGGAGATCGTGGGAGGGGAGGAGTTCAAGGGGGTTCTCCTGAGTCACAGAGCTGTAGCTTCAAAATTGTCCTGGGTTGCTTTGACTTCAGGAGGAAACTGCGGGGGGAAAACTAGAAACAGAGGCATTCAGGAGAAAAGACTGTAGCTCTCGCGTCAAAAGGTTGATCCTTCTTTGGTCAACAGAAAACAATATTTATTAAGGATGGGGTGGGTAGGAGGAAGGAACTACAAATGCAGCAAAGAGATAGCACAGAAGTTTACTGGACACAGATTTTCATAATCTGAAGAATGCTAGGATGTATGAAACTAGGTTTCCGTATTCCTCAGCAACATTTGTTGGGGACTATGACATAAAGGACTCTGGTTTACTATATAAAAAAAGATGAAATTATCTCCAGTTTCTACTTCCTGAGGTTTAAAATTTCTGCTATTTACCTTCCCATGTACAAAACATGATTAACATAAAGGAATCCATGATGAACACACAGATGGTACAAACAGAGATGTAAGTTCAATATGAGAGGCAAATTAATTTTGGATAAACCAGAAACAAAACATCCTCAGCTTCAAGTACAGGAAAAAGATGAAGGTAGAGTGATATGTTCCTAGTCACCAGATTCACATGTTGCAGATACTTGCACTTCCAAGAAGCAGAAGTCAAGGGGACATTGTGGGAGGAGTGTTCCAAACACATGACTGAATCAGCAGGATTGTTGGGCGCAAAGGCCTGTAGACACTGATGCAGCAGACCTGGCTTCTGCTAAGGAGTATCAATGGAAAAGCAAGCTTTCCCAGGCTTTTAGCCCTAAAAACTTAGATGTGAAGTGCATATAAAAGCAACATATGGAGAAAATACTAATTTATCAGTGACCTATATTTTAGGCTCATTTTCTATTAACTTCAGAGTCCTTTACTCTCTGTGTCATTCTCTCTCTCATTTGCTGTAACTGGATGTGCTCAGTATTTCTTATTTTCTTTTTCTTATGTGAGAAACCAAAACACTGTTGCTTGGAAGTAAGCTTCTCTATTTAGGAAAAGCCACCTCTCATATATCTGCTTTAAATGAATAGCTGTGTATTGACAGTCTTCCTCCTTCATGTTGCTGGCTCCTTCTCTATTGTCCTTATTCGCCACAGTGTCGGGAGGAAATACTAATTCAGTGTAGCACAGCAGTGTTAGCGTAGCAGCGGCCTTGCATGTGGGTTGAATGGCTTGTGAATACTAGCAGTATAGCTTGAATCAATATAAACATGTTTGAAGTGATTTAGTGACAAATTGAAATTTAAAATGAAAATTAAATTTGCATTTTAAAGGTATATTAATTATTATTAACATTATTATAATTAGTAATATTACTATTATTATACATGGTAGCTTTATAGTAATATTAATAGGAAAATGACTTAAATATTTTGATATAAATGAAATATTATAAGTATATGGCAAATGCATCAGTAAGTAGAAAAAATGTTCATTTAGTAAGTTTATTTTCTGAAAACATTTTCATATGAATGTTGAAAAAAGTTGAATTGGTAGCTATGCATTGTAGAAAACTAGCATGGAAGCAAAGGGAAATGAATTTAAATTATTAAAAATCAGACAATACAAGTTGCTAACTAAATTATAGATATAAAGTTTGGGCAGTGATGGTGAATTTGCTTCGGATATATTTCACTTATTTAAAAGCAAAACAACAATAAATCTTGAATCGCTTAGATTTTTAAAAGTTCATATTATAATTTTTTCAAAGTACCTGTTATGCATTCTTTATATAATGTGGAGTTACTAGTTGTTTTGACCCCAATGATTCACAAGAGTTAAAATAAATTTACATTGTAGTGAACGTAACAGTAAGAACTGCACAATCTGTTATTGCAGATGACATTATTTGACTCGTAACATCAACAGCAGCCATGGTATGCGTCTTTTTATAATTTTTAGAACATGTTAACTCCTTGATAAATGATAAACTGTCAGGTTATACAAGGGCTAAACCTGAAAGAAGATAGATGACTTTCTTCTGTTATTAGGAAAGCAATAACAGTACATTTTATCATCTTAGGGTGATCAATTACTATTGAGATACCCTCTAAAATATTTTTGATGAAATGTGAAAATGACCAGTAGATTATATTCCTATAAATTAGTTTTAAATGTCCTTCTCCTACTCTCCAACATATACTAGTCTTAAATCATTAACTTAATCTAACAGCTTATTGTCGAAGATAATGAATGTGGAGCCTTCCAAGTCAGTCTTTAAGTCAACTGGACAGATCAGCTCTGAATTTTGTGGGGGATGATGAGAGGGCTATAAATCTATATAATTACCAAATAGAGGCTATAAAAGAGCTTGCAGTTTGGAAACTCATGAAATTGCTGTGTTTTACAGGGCTGCATGTATTTTTCCTCCCGGGTATGAAAGAGAAAAACTATTTTATTAAAATTGAAAAGTAAATTTTTTATTGTTATAAAATTATACATGGTAAATTTAATGAAAAATTATAAGGCTCTTCCAAAAATCATGAACATTCCCAATCTAGGTACATGTTGGATTTGCAGCCTATTTAAAATAAATGCAATGAGATTATTAGTCGCCCACAAGTCCAAAGAAAATGTAAGTTTTCTAAATTTTTTCTGAATATTTTTAAAGAAAAGAATGTGTTTACTGTACAGTGAAACAGAATGAAAATGAGACATTGAACACATCGGTGAGTTTTTTCAGAGCTGGGCTGGCAGTGGTCAGGGTTGCTAACATTTCATCTCTCCAGATGAGTCAGGCACATAGCTCATGACCCGGAAGGCCCTTAGTGGTCTTGGCCTGCCCCAAGACTAACCCACTGCAGGTGCTTGTTCCACTAAGTCAGCTCTTTCCTGACTTAGTTTTAGCCAAAAAATCCAGTAACCAATCAGTATGGACTCCTATAAAATGAAAAAACCATCACTCACGTGCAGTGAATGTATTGGCTCCTATGTGGTGCCTGACCCCTATTTCATAGATCAACCTCACCCTGCTAAGGCCAGTTGGTACCTTTAGCTGGGATGGGGGTGAACTCTTAGAGACTTATTATTCTGAAGCTAGAATGTGAAAACAAAAGCAAAGCTGTACCTTTTTTCTAGGTTTTATTTCTCATCTATAGTCAATTTATTAATATTTACTGGAGACCTATGTGCCAGGCATCATCCTAATTTCAGGGAGATAAGTGTAACAGAATCCTTGTCCTCAAAGAACACACTGACTTTTAAGGAGTGGGTAGAAAGACAAATTGTTTTCACGTAGTAATTTTTTATACTGCGTGTGATAGACTATAGCTTTGGCTTTTTTGCACCAAAGCTCACTATCCCAAGATTTAATGGTTAACATTTATTGAATATGTACTATGTGCCATCACTTTACTACAACATCTAATAAGGCTTACTAGAATCCGACTGAGTGGGGACCATTATTGTTACTATTTCAGATCTGGGAATACCAGAGGCTCGGGAAGGTAAGCTGCCTGAGACCAGCCGACCGGTCAGTGGCAGAGTGAAGAAGCAGGCAGCCTCTCCAACCTCAGGCTGCCTGCTTCCTGCTCCCAGGCCTACCCTGCTGGTTTCAGCCACAGCAGGCCGTACACTTCTAGTTAAAATGCTTTAATCAGCCTTAGCCATGCAGTGAATTAGGGAGACCCTGCCTCAAAATAAAACATGGAAAGCACTAGGGATATAGCTTATTGTGAAGCCGCCGTCCCCAGAGACTTCACAGGGTAGCATGGCAGGGAGGGAAGATTACAGGAGGACAAAATCAGCAGTATTCAAAATTCCATATTGTTATGTTATGGTCTCTAATTTTGGTTAGTCTGATAAAAATAACAGCAATATAAAAATGGCAGTGAAGGGAGAATAGATGGTTTAATATGTTTATTTTTCAAAAACGTGATTTAATTATTATAATTAATGACAGTAACTCAGTGAGTCACGAGTCAGATCTATGATTGAGTCTGGCAGCTACCTGTGCTGCAAATGATCCTTCACAAACAGAATACTCTAAAAGGAAAAAAATACAGTGTGGTCTGTACATACCAGTTAGCAGACTGGATTGTCAAACACTTTCAGCTATACTGCAAGTGTGTGTTTGTTAAAAATTTGCCAGGCATTTCTCTCACATCGAAATCATCATCTCATCTTCGAAAATAATCAAAGTTTTCAAATACTTTAAAACAAGATAAAAGATTCTGTTTCTCCAAATTAAAAGAGTTATATGTAAATAGTTTCAAAGGTTCTGCCTGTATGTAGATTGGGCAAAGGAAACACCATAAAACATGGTTTCAAATGCTCTATAGCACAAATCTGCTTTGAAAATGCTACTTGTTTGTTCATTGTTTAAAATATCACATGAACTTTGATGGAATGATTAATTATATTATTATTTTCAATAGTAACTTCTTATAACACAGGGTTAGCAAGTGCTTGTCTCAGACAGAAGATCAATAAATTAGGAACAGTGTTTTGGGTAGAAAAGCACAATTCGTCTTTAAGGTCACTGTTTTTCTCAAGTGCTTTGTTGAGAAATAACTGCTAGGAAACATTTTCTTGGTTACGCCCTATATCATTACAAAAGACTGAAGATTTTAATCCTCAAAGGACTAGTTTGCATAAAATTAACCGACTTAAAAATAGTCCTCTACACTGTAGTAATGTATCGCATTGCACAGCGTTAGACAAGCCTCACTGCTGAATTTCTACACATGACGACGCACCTAGCTTTGGAGACCTTGACTCAAATGTAGTCATACTGCACTGATGCTATGCAAAACTTACTGTTCTTTCGCTACATATATGGTAGCAACCTTCAGTTATTAAAAACACTACATTCATCCAAACCACATGCGATTAGCAGTATGTACAACAATCTTAATTTTGAGAAAAAATTTCCTGTTGCTATTTCATCTTCTCAGAATAAGCCCCACTCCCCCATCACTGATGAATTTGCATTTATCTTTAGTCTTTCTTCAACTTTCTTAAAAGTCCTCCATGCCTTTGTTGATGATTTAAATGATGCTTAAAGAAATTAGACAGTTTCATTGCAGATTATTTTTATCAGTGTTTTGTCTATTGTCATTACTTTCTAGAACTCAGTGCCTAATTTAT
This sequence comes from Hystrix cristata, assembly GCA_004026905.1. Classification (NCBI taxonomy): domain Eukaryota; kingdom Metazoa; phylum Chordata; class Mammalia; order Rodentia; family Hystricidae; genus Hystrix; species Hystrix cristata. The sequence goes on from PVJO010009545.1 coordinate 62,206, forward strand.
TGCATCAGTTTGTAATTCCACAGCCTGTGTAGTGTTTATTTAACCCACCTTGTTTAAAGTCCCTTAATGTCAGTTCAGTGTACAGAAATTGCTTAGGAATAATCTTGTCACTGTTACTTGTTCTTTTATATATTCAGTGCATTAAAGCTTTAGTGATGATGGTTTGGCTGTACTTCAAGATCAACTTAACTTTGAATTCATTCTAGCACTACATGCTAATTATAATTTTCAGGTATCATTGATGAAACTAGAAATTAAATGCAGGATTTTTGGCAAGTGTTTCTGGCATCTTACTGTTTGTGATCCGTGTAAGGTAAAACTCCAATTTTCATTACATATATATATACACATATATATATGGCATTGGAAAATTATTAACAATTAATTAAAGTGGACTTCTTACAGATAATAAAGAATGTTCCATCTAATTGTGGGATTTTTGCCAATCGTTTATTACATTCAGGCCTTTCATTCAATGAAGAAAATACTGAAAATGAAGACAAGCAGCTTTGTGTACACTCATGGTTTTGGCAGTTGGGTTTTATTATAAAATCAAGGGGTCTTAGATTTAGTCATCAAGTAAAATTGAATTATATGCTTCTTGGCCATTTGTTGTTGTTTTTGACTAACTAGCATCTAAAAATTACTCTCAGTTTGGGAAGAAATCTACAAATTATGAAACTTAGTGAGAGGCAGGGTTGAAACCTATTGGCAAATAGAAAGTAATAGAGAGTAAAACATAATTTAATGAAAAAGCACAAAGTGGAATTTATTTAACCATGAACTATTTCTTTGGAAAAACCAATAAGAAACCGTACTTAGACTTGTGTTTATCATTTTCTTATAGCTTATAGTAGATAAGTAGATATGAGGTATATATAATTTTAAAACTAATAAAACTCTCCTCTCTCTCTCTCTCTCTATATATATATATATAAACAAAGTTAAAATGCAAATTGACAGCAACAATAAAAGATAAAATACATGTGACTGTTAAGTTTAATTGTCAAATTGATTGGCTTCGGGCTGTGTAGGGTATTAGTAAAGTACACTTGTAGGTGTGTCTGGGTGGATCATGGAGGTGTGCTCTTATGTGCTATGTCCAGTTGCTTGCCCCTTCCACTCTTGTACTCTTTCTCTCCATGTTTGATCGCCATGAACTAAGCAGCTTTCCTCTGCCAGACCCTCTGCCGTGATTTGTCTCCCTTAGAGCCCGCTCAGCATGGACTGAAACCTTTGAAGTGATGAGCCAAACAGTAGTTCCTCCTTTAAGTTATGAGCGTTGGGTACTTTGTCCCAGCCAGGGAAAGCTGACCAATATACCGCATAAATAAAACTGTTTGTATGAAGTAGAAGAATAAAGTACATGGTAATGAAGAAATAAATAAACAAATATTGACACAGGCACATGAAGGAAATGCCTGCTTCGTTGAATGCGAGAGGCAAACACACCAGCTAATTTCTTTTCAAAGCAGTAGAGAGAGTTAATGGAATTCTGGGCAAGATATTTTGGCTTTGAGTGTTTCAGAAATTGACGAAGTTATCCTAACTTTTATATAAACTTAGATAAGAGCAATTGATAAATAAAACTTAAAAGAAAGTTTAATAATGAAGATGAGGCTACAAGGTATTAAGCTATAAGGTTATTGTAAAAGAAATGTTGTAGAAGCAAAGAAAAATTTATAAACTAATCAAAGAAATAGATTATAGAGCTATAAAATATCCTAAATCTATAATATATAATAGGCCTTTATTTAAAACCCTTTATTTCAAAAAAGAAGTTTCCTGGAGACTTTTTGAAGGAATCATCCTCACTGTCATTTTTTTCCTTCACTCTTTCTCCATTTTGATCTTTTCATGCTGATTCCAAACTCCCTGACCATCTACATATCACTGAACTTTGGATATCTGGTTAAGTTTCGTCTACTTCACAATGTCTTTATCTTACTGTTCAGTGAGATTTTGCTTTTTCATTTTTAATTACAAAGTAAAACATTGTCCAATCTAGACAAAATGAATTCTTCAAAAATATTGAAAAGAAACTTCAAGATAATATCTTTCTATTATACCTTTCAGATTTTATATGCTATAGATATTATTTCCATCAAAATTGTCTCTGTTCATAACTGTAGCATTGTACTGTCACTTGTATTACGTAAGTTAACTCTTAATATCAAATCTTAATTATAAATATAGATATATAGATACAGAGATATACTGATATGTTCTCATCTAATATATCAGGGATATATTACAATTATTATGTAGTTGCATCAGTGTCCATTTGGATAATCTATTACTAATAAATATTTGAATTATTTCTGAGTATTTGTGCCCCTAAATCCCACTTTAAAGATATCCCTGTAGGTGCATTTTTTCACACAGTTGTCAGCTTATTTCATTGACATATATTTATAGGTGGAGTTAGTTGTGTTTTCAAAAAAAATTAAATCATATTGACAGAGGCTGTACAAAGTATCACCAAACGTATTTATGTCATTCCTTCATTTCCATGAATGTGCCTATTTTTCAACATTCTTGTCTCACTGATTTTGGCTATGAGAGATTTAAATGATCTCAACAATGTTTAATATACATTAATATGATTATTGGGAAGGTAAATGCTTCTTATAGTCAATAAGCATAAGTTCAATATGCATCCTACCATTGACATTAATTTCTGTGTAATTTGGAATTCACATTTAAATTCTTTAACACAAAATTTTGGACTGTTAAAAATTTAGTATAGTTGTCTGGTTTATTTATAAACAAGTTAAAATTTTCAGAAATTTGGCTTCCTTTTTTTTGTCTTGGGAAATTCTGTTCTTCTTGGAAATTACGGTGATTGTCCTAATGGTAAAATACATAGTTGGGTGTGTATCACCCTCCACCTTCCCTGGGGTTTGGTCCTCAGTGGGACGATGGTATGAGATTGGTGGTAAGTAACGAACTCTTGTACGTAAGTCACTATACCAGCGTTCTCATTTTACTGACCAGGACTTCTGAGTACCTTTTGAGGTTATTCTTAAGGGGTTGCAATATCTGATTCTGACTGTAGGAAGATGGGGGTGAGTTTATGAGGAACATACATAGAAGGTAAAGAAGAAGAAATGGCTTATGAATATTAATCACTGGCTCATGGGATTTGGAGCTGGCTGCTCTCAGTGCCTTAGTCCATAGAAGCTCAGGACCCAGGGTCAGTGGAAAGACAAACGGTGGACTGGTTTCAGTCAGTTCTGTTTCATGAAATAAAACTACAGCTTGGCGTCTGCTAAAACTTGAGTAGGATTCTTAACTCAGCAAAATTAGGTATTAAATATTTTATTAGTATTTTTAATGCTTTTTCATGCTTTAGTCTCCTTCTGTATCTTTTTGGATACTATACATATCTTGATACCCAGTGACAAGTTCATAGAAAGTAGCTCAACCTAAGATTATAACTTTAATATGCATTTGATTAAACTTTGTATTTGAGTACTCTTAAGTAAGAATCCTTTATATCTCTGAAGTGGTGAAACTGAGATTACTTGATCTAACATTCAGAACAATCTTACTATTTTCTATATATCAAAATAATTGCAGTATCAGTGTGCCTGGTGTGTGTTTGGAGAACAAGCAAGAAGTGACTGGAGTGGATGAGTAAAGGGAAAAGGTCTTGAAAAGCAATATTAGATCAGAGAGGTGTTAATTATTAGGAAGACAGGGGAAAATTCCATAGTTTTGTAGGTCATTTTGATGACTTTAGCCTTTAGACAGGTTTATGTGAGAAAATACTTGAGAGTTTGAACAAAGGAATGACTTTCATCAGACTAGAGAACAGAGAAAGGAGAAAACAATGGTAAAAGCAGAGAAATCAATTGTAGTTATTGTAATCCATCTATGCACAAGATAACAGTCGCTTGGATCTGAAAAATAGCGAAGAGGGCTTCATGGCTGAAGAAAATTGAACGCATGAAAAGGAAAAGAGCATGGAGGAAGCAAGATAAACAGACCAGTGGAAAATGCGGTATTGCCCCACAAACTAATTTTTCTCAATTTAAAGCCTTTCACTAGCAGTTCAGTCTAAAGAGGAAACAGATTGCCCAGTTTCTCAACAAATAAAAGGTGCACATATATAATTTTAATCAATGTAGCTTTATTAAGGTATAACCAATACACAAAAGTTCATGTGTTTGATGCATACAATTTGGTGATTGTGGACATTTAACATGAGAGCTACTATCTTAACAAATTTTTAAGTGCACAGTACTCTGTCGTTAACTTCAGGCACTCTGTTGTGTAAATCTCTACAATTTACTCATCTTCCATACCTGAAATTTTATACCCATTGCATATTAATTCCTCATTTCCCTCTCTATCTAGCTCCTGGAAGAATTATTATGTTTTCTTACCTTCTGCAAGTTGAAGTATTTCAGATACCTTATATAACTCAGATTGTACAGTGTTTGTCTTTCTATGTAGGTTATTTCGCTTAAAGTAGTATCTTCCAAGTTCATCCATGCGATCACAAATGCTAGAATTTCCTTATTTTTATGGTTAAATAAATTATAATTGTATGAATATACCATAAAATTTAATGATTCAATGTTTATCTGTATGGCCAAAAGGATTAGAATCAGGGTCTTGAAGAGTCATCTACAGTCTGATGTTCACAGCACCATTATTCACAGTAGTCAAAGTATGCAAATAACCCAAATGGCCATCAACAGATGATTGGATAAACACATTTATCTTTACTTAATACTTTGGCATCATTTACTGAGTATTCAAAGAACCACTGTGAACTTGTATAATTATATGGATTATATCATTTATATATATATTATATAAAGCGCTAGGTTTTTATTTCCACTATTAGGAATTAGAGGTTCATCTTCAGATCACAAATGCAAAGATTTCTGTCAAAAAACACAGACAGAACTCTTTTCAGTTAATTCTATTCTACTTTTTTCAGTTAATTATATTCTATGCTAAGTCTTTGCTGAGCAGCGCTGTGTGCAGAGATGATGCATTTATTCCAGCCTCCAAAGTAAACCTAGGAGAGTGTAGCAGATGCTGTTGATAACTCACCCCATAATCTCACATTCATCTGCAGCTACGCTGGGCAGTTCCTGGGGCCAGTATCAATTTCCCACCTCTAGAAGTTTCACCTGCATTGCTCTGTTTCCCTGGATGCTAC
>PVJO010009546.1:0-68923 GCA_004026905.1 Hystrix cristata
GGGAGGGATCCTCCTCAGTCTTTCTGCAATCATATCCCTATTCTGCCGGTACACAGACCTTGCGTCTCCTAAGCACACCTCTGCTGTGATCCTTTTTGCCCTCTGTCTTGTTGCCAACTCAGTTCAGCTGGGCGTTCCTGTGCACGTTGACCACAATAATAAGTCCACCACAGCCTCCTCCCAACAAATTCAGTACGCTACCAGGCCAGGCTCCCACAGCCCTAGGCTAATACCAGGTACCTTTTTGTCCCAATATCTGCAACTGCTAGATGTGGGTGGTGCAAATGAGTTTCTTTTGTTAAAGAAGAATCAGAGGTTTTTGAAGAAATATATGCAGACTGGAAATGTAGGAATTTGCTCTTGACTTTCTGGAAAAAAAAAAAAAGGTTAGGAAAAGGCAAAGCTACAGCCATCGACACCAAAGCCTGAGCAGTTTATGTGTTGCAAATCCCATGACTATAAATGTCTCAGGGCTGTAATTCGGTCTGATTATCCTCTGCTGTCAGGGAGGTAGAAATACCCAGAAGATTAACGTTGTGTGTGGCAATAAGGTGGCAGGCCTGCAACTCTGAGCTTATCGCCCATGAAGCAGGAGCCAGGCTGAGAGGCTTCAAGAGACCGTGGCATTTTTATAATGGCTTTTGTGGAAAGAGACCTGTTAGGCCCAGATTCATTTGTTTCTGCCTCCACTGTCTTCTTCGGCAGGCTGTGAGGCCAAATGTCCCTTGTGAACAGCCCCACCTCTCCAGTTTGCTTTGTGGCACCTGGGCGCGGATGGTAAATATGCCCTTACTGCCTGCGCAAGACTGACAGAATGGTGCAATGGGGAGAAGCTCTTTGGGTGTGAGCTCGTTTTTTGCCCTCTATTAAAAGCCCCAACGCCTCAGGAACCGCTATAAACCTGTGTTACTGAGACGTCAACTTCAGATAGTTGCTGATAGTTCTTTCAGAAGAATCGTGGTTTCCTTAGCCTCTTTGACCTGAATTCCAGAACAAACTTTGTAAGTCCTACCATTAAAATAGTAATACTATCAAAAATTTGAATGTAGGGCTACATTATATATCTGTGTGACTTTCAGAAAGTTATTTAACCTCTCTAAGGGCCAATTCATAAACTGGAGAATAATATTTATCTAACAAAGTTATTATTAAGATGAAATAGGTTAAATTCAGGCAAACGAATGCCTGCTATTCATGAAGTAGCCATCAGTATTGTGGATATTCTGAGTTCAGAAATAACTCTACCACTTACTAACCTTGTGACCTTGGCCCAATTACTTAACTTCCCTACATCTATAAAATGGGATGATAATCTTCACCACCCTGTGATGTAAGTACCATTAAGCACAAGTTAAGAACTCAGCACAGTGCCTAACACTGGGATCATTCAAGAAATGAAACCAGTGGGAGTAGTAATAGGCAAAAGAGGAGGAAGAGAAGGAAAAGAAGAGAACAAAGGATGATAGAAATGTGCAAACAAACTATAAGAAGAGCTCAGCATGGTGGTGTATGCTGGTAATCCCAGTAGTCAGAGAGACCAAGGCAGGCAGGAGGATTGCAAGTTCAAGCCCAGCCTGGGTGACTTATCAGCTTAGTAAGACTCGTCTCAAAATTAAAAATGTTCTGGGATGTAGCTCAGTGTGAGGGCCCTGGGTTCAATTTCTGGTACCATCAAAAAAAAAAAAAAACCTATAGAAAGAGAGATTTGGCTTAGACATAAGTCTCTCTTTCTCTTTAAGCCCATACTTAGCCTTTTAGAATGTCTGTCCCTCTGCCCCCCCATACTTTTCCAGCAGCATCTCTTGCCAACCCTTTCCCTGTGCTGCTACTCAGACAGGAACTTCCACGAGTTATCCTGCCCTGAACATACAGCGATATTTACACTAGTCTCATTATATTATTATTTATAGTATTCATTCTAGTTATTGAGCATTTAACATGTGCTAAGTACTTGACATGTTTTGTTGCCACTGGACGGTACACTCCGCCAAGAGCAAGACCATCACTGCTCTCTTGCCGCTGTATTCCCAGGGTCTAGCCGAGTGCCCAGCACCTGGAGGGTCCTCAATAAATATTTTTGGGTGTATGAATGAATCTAATACTCACAACTCCTTAAGAGAACTATTATTCCCACTTTACAGAAAAGAAACCAAGGTACAGATACATTCAAAGAGTCATAAACCTTGCAAGTTGTGGAGCGGAGGCTCTGCTTCGGGCCACACTCTTGGCAGTCTATTTTCCCAAGTGTGCACTGTTGTTCCTCACGCCCTCATCCCTCTGCCCTTGCCATCTCCAGTGTCTTTTCTCTCTGTCGTCTGATAAATTCACCCATGTAATACTTGCTTCATTTTAAAGTTTTTTATTAAAGCACATATGGACAAAAATAGTTATATTCATTTTAAGATATTGGTATGTGTATACAACATATCTTAATCATTTTCAGTCCGCTTACCGCCTCCTCTTCCTGACTCCCTTCCTCATCTCCAAAAAGTGTACCTGTTTCCTACCATTTTTTTTTTTTTTTTTGTGGTGCCGGGGATCGAACTCAGGCCCTTATGCTTGCAAGGCAAGCACTCTAATCACTGAGCTAAATCCCCAGCCCCTCCTACCATTTTTGCTTTCTATTATTTATTTATATTTTAAGTTCCCCATATAAGGTTAACCATGCAGTATTTAACTTTCCGTGTCTGACTTATTTCATCTAACATTATGGTTTTAAGCTCCATTTGTTATCTTAAATATCATAATTGCATTTTTCTTTATGGCTGAATAATATTCCATTGTGTATGTATACCACATTTTCTTCATCTATTCATCTGTTGATGGACATATCGGTTGTTTTCAGAGCTTAGCTATTGTGAATGTTGCTCTTATGAACATGCGTACGCAAGTATCACTATAGTATGATGGCTTCAATGTCTTTTATAATTACAGCAGTCCCCCTATCTGCGGAGAATATGTTCCAAGTCCTGTGGTCACTTGAAACCATGGATAGTAACAAACTCCTTCCTATATATATGTATGAATGATCATTTAATTTGTAAATTAGACACAGTAAGAAATTAACAACAATAACTAATAATTAAATTGAACCACTGTGTTAATATACTGTAATAACTCTATATATGTGTGTGTGCATATATGTGTATATATATATATTTATATTTGTACTGCATTTTAATTTAAGACTACAGTTGACCATAACTGAAACTGCACAAAATGAAACCATGGATAAGAGGAAATGATGACAATCTATTTTTTGTTTGTTTTGTCGAGACAGGGTCTTGCTATGTCATTCAGGCCAGTCTTGAACTCACTGTGTATCCCAGACTGGCCTCTAACTCACAGTGACCCTCCTGCGTGTGCCTACCGAGTGCTGGGATTACAGGTGTGAGCCACCACGCCTGGCTGGCAGTCTATTTTCTATATCATACTTTATTCTTATAAATATTTGTGGTAGTTTTCGTAATGCACAAAATGGGAAAAACAAGTAAATAATGAAATCATAACCTAAAAAAATCAGAGTTAGGGAAAGAAACAAAACCTCACCTAGAGATTCACTTAGAAAATTGCCTACCAGAAAAAATTCTTCCATTCCAAGAGAGGTAGACCACAAATTTGTTTCTAAGCTTTCTGGTAACTCAGACAAAGACAGAAACCTGATTAGTTACAGAACTCACAGTTCTGTACTCTCCAGCCTTTTTAAAGTGAGGCTCAGGATGTCCCCCTACCTGCCCTGAGTCTTCAGAGAAATATCGTCTGAGAGGTCTCAAAAAAGAGGGTATTGTAAGATGTAGTGGACAGCATCCTTCGCAACAGCTTTGCAATGAATTCGATAGAAAACTGTTTTAATAGCCCTCATTGCATAACAATGGAGTCCTCCGAGAAACTTTTCTTGGCTACCACCTCCAACAGGTTGAAATAAGGCCCTTCTGTGTTATTCTTACTATCAAGCTTCATCACAATTACTTATACTTCTCTCAGACTAAGAGCTTTTTTGATGTCTTAATCATCTCTGTGCCTTTGCCTCAATTTCATTATCTGCGAAGTGGAGATAATATTGAGACTTTCCTCCTGGGCTGGTTATGATGGGTAAATGAGTAAATGCACCCTGAATGCTTGGAACAGTGCCTGGTGATGGTGAGCACACAGTAATATCAGCAGTTATTTTGTCCCCAGCAAGCACAATGCCTAGCATTAAACATTCAATCAATAGGCTCTGGATGAATGCATAAATGGATCAATGTGCGAGCTAAGATGGAAACTTGTGGATTCTCTTTGCCTAGACAGCTTTCACACTATGGAAGAAAACCATTAGTGTTCATTCGCTCACTTCCTTGAGTCTTTAATCACTTTTCAGTGTGGCTTTCCCCAACTCCATTACCTCAAAACATTTCCTGTATCCTCTTATCTGCTTTATTTTTTGTCTTAACACTTCATCTTACCTAAAGTATTATATGTTTAATTATTTATTGTTTATTCTAGCCTCTCTTTATTAAAATGTATGTTCCATAAAGTCAAGAATTTTGACTTTTTATTAGCACATAGTAGTTTTACAGAATATTGGGCTTCACTGTGACATTTTCATACATGCATGTAACACACTTTGATCATATCCACCCCTGCCCCGTTATCTTCCCTTGCCATCCTCTCCTCCTCCAGGCCCTTTCCTTTTCTTCTTTTAATAATTTCAAGCCTTGGATTTTGTACATTTCTAAACAAGAATCTGGCAAATAGTAACTGACCAATAAATATTGATTGTGCCCTCGTGTGGCAGGAGGGTGAGACAGGGAATGGAGTGAGGCAAGCTCTTAAGATAGTGTTCTGAGCCTGCATTTATTTGCACCAACTTTCGAGAAAGTGTTTCTTTAGATTTTGCAGCTCAGGTATCTTCTTGTTTACCCGAGTTTCAGCCTAGAGGAATGGATGAGATGATCTAGTGAGCGTCCATCTAATGCTGGATAGTGGTGCAGTGGTAACTGTTTATCAACCAAATCTTTGAGCGGGAGTTAAAAGCTCTGATTTGTAATGTCTGCCAATTTCTATGATGTAAATAGTCCAACCATGGCTAATTTCAAGCAATTAATAGGATGTCTGTGAACACAGAGCTGGGAAGAGAAGTAAATGAATTAGAAAGAAATGAGTTGTGATGTGGTGCGAGTGAGGTCTAGCTTACCAATAGACAGGATTCTTGAACTTTTCCCAAATGCATCCAGGACAAGCACAGAGGCCTTCAAAGAGAAATTAAGAACAGCATGTGGTATGCGTTGCCCAGCTCTGTCACTAAACATTATCTTACAAGTGCATATCCTCAATGGAAGGCAAGTGGCCCCACTTTCAGATGACAGAATGAAAGGAGGAAATCTAGTGTTCCTGAGGACTATGCACCAGTCCTTCTGCTACGCACATGACTCTATCAAGTAGGTACTACTATTAAACTACTTTAAACTAAAACACCATTTTCAACTAAAGCATAGAGACATATGAGTAGTTTGCCCAATGCCATACATGTAGCAACAGCGGAGCCACTCTTCAACTGGAAGCTTGTTTGATTCTCAGGCCCATGTGCGTTTTTTGTTTTTGTTTTTAACATAGCGTAATACTGTGCTATGGCCTTAGAATATGGCGAAATCTCCACAGGTGTGTATGGAGAAACTTCTGTGGGCCCAGATATGTGGCACATGCTGTATTTCATGATTTCCCTTCTCTGAATCTAAATAAACAACTATTAGATCTAGAAGACAGGGATGGCAGGTGTCTTGATCACTGCTTCATGCTCAGTGACAAGCACAATGTCTGGTACACAGAAACCAGTCAATAAATAATAGTTCAAAGACGAAAAGAGTAAAGAGAAGAAAGGAAGTAAATAAGGAAAAGGGAAGAGTTTCCGTTTCATAGGGACTGTTTGTGTTTATGAGTCACTCACGAGGATTTTAAACCCAAAGAAATCCGCAGAGGTACCTCCAAGCAAATTCTCCTTTACAAATCTATTCATTAGATGGAGTTAAAGCCGTCAGTGGATTTCACCTCTTCTGTTCCGCCAGAGATTCACAATAGCATGGAACTTGGGGTGGATTTTGGAATTATCTTCTCTGCAGATTTGCTTTCCTGACTGTTTTGTGCACTTTGGCTGTAAGTCCCGTTGGCCAGTATTTTCTGTGCCCACTCCAGTGTGGGTGAATGTCAGGCGGCATTCAAGGATATATTGGGTGCTGGAAGAAATAGGCTCACACTTAAAATTCCCATAGCTGATCTGTAGAGCAAGCAGTCCTTCCTTAGATAATTGAATAGGGGCTGAGTTTAGTTACTGGCTAAATCTCAAGGCCTTTCCACTCAGTTGCCTCACTCACCCAAACACATTTCACAAGATTTTTTAAGAGATGAAGAAAGCCGTCTCCGTGTAGAGATCCCTCTCTTTTCTATTAATGCACATACCATCAGTATCAAGCCAAACACTGTCTGACGTTAAGTATTGTGGACACATAAAAAACATGAAACCTGATCATTCGAGACAATATGGATGGACCTGGGGGGAACATTAAGTTAAATGAAGTGAGCCAGACACAGAAATAGAGCGTGGATGGAGGGTTACTATGGGCTAGGGTGGTAGGGAGAGGGCTTTTGGGTAGAGAGTAGTTAATGGGTGCTGAGGAGCAATTGGGTCAGAAAAATAACTTCTAATGTTCTGTAGGACAGTAGGGTAACTATGGTTAACAACAATGAATTCAAAATTCAAAATAGCACCAGGCATGGCAGCACACACCTGTCATCACAGCACTCGGGAGGCAGAGGCAGGAGGGTCACTAGAGCTCGAGGCCAGTCTGGGCTACACAGTGAGTTCAAGGCCTGCCTGAACTACAAAGTGAGACCCTGTCTCAGAAAACAAAACAAAACAAAACGAAAAACAACAACAACAAAGAAAAATTCAAAAGAGCTAATAAAGAAAAAGCTCCCAATAACAAGAAATGATATATGTCTGAAGAGATAGATATGCCAATTACCCTTATCTGATCAGTTTGTATTATATACAATTACTGAAATGTCATAATGTACCCCATAGATTATATATATATATGAAAAAAGAAAATCAATTTACCATAAATGTAAAAAAATTAAATTCTGGGCTGATTTAATGGCCAGGGTTGTATATTCTGATGTCCTCTATCAGAGGTGGTCCTGAGGTAGGAAACATCCCCAAAATGTGTTTTGCTTGACATGTTTAATATTTGACTATTATTTTTCACTTAACTGACAACATTAAAAGCTGGAAAGTTTGAGCCAGGCACGGTGGCACATGCTTTTAATGCCAGCATTCTGGGAGACTACGGCAGTAGGGTCACAAGTTCGAGCCCACCTTGGGCAATTTAGATAGACTCTCTCAAAAATAAAGGTGGGGGTTGGGATGTAGCTCAGTGAGAAGGTCCCAGGTTCCGTCTCTAACATCATAAAAGCTGCAGATTTTGCATTAAAAGCACATAATCTCTTTCAGTTTCTCTTGAAAACTTGGACACTCCGCCAAGTCTAGGCATGTGGTTTGACATGCAGCAACACCAGGCAAGAATAAGAAGCAGCTGTCCTGTTTCAACAAAACATACATTCACTCTCTGATCCACCTACGTGCCGTTACTTTCTTATCTACCCAGCACTGAGGGTGCTTTTCATTGAGGCTTATTATCTGCCTTGGCACTGCTGTTTCATAACTCAGACCAGCCTGTTTCAGCACACAGACCAGCCTGCCCCACCACTGGGTTTAGCTGGCTAGTCACTAAGTCAGTGTTTGAGTCTCTAACTCCTACTCCAAGGGCACAAGACTAGTCTTAGACAAAGGCAGAGTTTATAGTTGCCAGCAGAGATTGGTGGGACAAGTTACCAATAGAAAGCCCTCCTGGATGAAAAAGAGCTTCCTGGTGGCCTGCCTGCCTAAAATTTACATCGCCAGTCACTTTTCTATGTCAAAGAATTTCGTCTTCCCCTTTAAAAATGAAAATATTTTACCCAGGACAAGTAACTCACTATATTAGTTCTCGGTAACATGAAGATCTGTATCCACAGCATTTGGGAAAGAGTTAGGATTTCTGGAATGCTCTCACCCTAGTTAGCAAGAGATAAGTAAGGAGAGAGATGAGAGGAGAGAACAAGCAAGCTTTGCTGAAGGGAGGCCTGGAGAAGGGTTCGGCCTCTGCAGACGCCCTGGGGGAGGGGAGGGCCTGGTGGGCAACAGGAGAGTCCCGCACACAGAGACGTGACAGAAGACATTACTCCAGAAGAGCTTAGTGTGGAAAATCATCATCCTTTTTCTGGCTTGTGGGCCCTTCAGAGAAAGAATAAATTCACTCTTTAGAAAGGATTGCTTGGTGAGTGTAACTCACAGGTGGTGTGAAGGCCGGAACTCTATAAACAGATCTTGCAGTTACCAGAGGCTATTTTTGCTCCTTGCAACATCATGCTCTGGGCAGACAGTGCCCCGGTTAGAATGCACAGAGCGCCAAGTGACACACAGCAATTGGTAGTTTCCTAGGGAGAGGGCTTGGTTTTTTTTTTTTTGTTTGTTTGTTTTGTTTTCTGTTTCCACCACACTCCACACTGGCCCTCCACAGTCTCACCCCAGCAGCCAGGCCTTTATTAGCTACACACCCTCCCTAGCGCCCTGAGGCCCTAAGTGTTCCATCTCAGCCTCTTGGGAGGGAGCAGCCCAGCAGCTACCCAGACTAACCTGTCCACCTCTCCCTGCACTGCTTCTCCAGACACCAGTTGGATTCTGGAACGCTCCTCATTCCTCTACCTGTATCCTTCATATGTTTCACTCAGAGGCAGCTCTTTCTTGCTTCTCTCCTTTGGGCTTGCTTTAGTGGCTTCAGTTAGAATGGGCTTCACTGTCCAAGGATGCAGCAGTTTTGAATCCGTGGGGGGAAAACACGGAGGAAGAGGGGTATTGTTTGGGGGTTGGAAGGCACCAACCAGAGGCAGTATGTGCAATTGGGATAGAAAAGCTGGCATGGCAAGAGGGAGGCCATGGAAAAAACGAAGGAAGTGGATGTAGGTGGTAGGAAGACTCAGAAAAAGCAAGGGAAGAATTTTTGACTGCCTTTGTCTTTCTCTCTGACCCTTTCTTCTCTTTCTCACTGCTGGCTGAGGCCACGTTCCCTGTGCTTCCCCAAGAGCCCCCCAATCTCCATTTGCATCGCATTATTCGGAGGCCCAGCTCCTTCTTCCAGTTGCCTCCTACTACCTGGGCATAGGCTGCATCACGCTGATTTACAGATTAGTCAGATGAACACTCAACACCCACCTCCCCTCAGGCTCAGCAGCTTGCATTTCCATGAGAGTGACAAGAAGGGTGGAAGTACGTATTGTCTACTTTATTTTATGTTACAACCAGTCCTCCCAGGGCTATACTATTCCCCTCTAGCAATGGTAGGAAGTTGACAAGCCACATGAGCCTTTCAGGCCATTGGGAGTGCTTGGGAAGTAGTTATTTACTCAAGTCAGCCCTCGATTCCTCCGTGAATTAACCACTTTGTGGATTATCCGTGGGTATTGCCTTTCTCTAAATTGGCCTCTCCTGCCTCCCAGAGAGTTTCTCAGTTGTGAAACTGACAGCCCGCTCCCATGACAGCCTGCGGATATATGCTTGAAGAATGCAAACGTGAATGTTTGCCTATGCAAAATGGAAAGCAAAGGAAAACTGGATGAAGGTGGGGGTGCAAATCCTTCAGTTCTCTCCTCTGCCAGCCAGAAATAATTTAGGGTCTTAAGTTAGATCAAAAACTTCTGAATGCATACTTATGTGGCTAGTATTTAAAGAAGCAGTTATTTTATTTTTTCCTACGTGGATATTTTTAGCGTTGTTCTTCAAGGGCCCTGGGGATAGAAGGAAGTAAAGGTGACTGACCCATAATGGAAATTACACATCAGCTACAGTAGTGGCAGCATCACAATAGTACCTAACACTTACATAGCATTTACTAAGTGCCAGGCAGAATCCATAGTGTTTCATATACAAGAATTCGCTTAATCATCACAACACCGATTTGCGATATTGCTAATTCTGTTTTAAAGGCAAGGAGAACAAAATAAAGAGGTCTCATGACATGTTTAAGGTCGTGCAACTGGTATGCAGACAGTCTTTATTCAAAGTTCACAACCTTGGCAGTACACTAAACAGCTTCTTGCTACTGGCTTTCCATTGTTTCACTTCTCCATTGTTCCGGAACAACCCAAAACTGAATGGTTTAAAGCCACGATCATTGTACTTATTCAGGATTCTGCTGAGAATCCCAACACAGGATAAAGGATAAAGGTCGAGAATCCCAACACAGTAGCAATGGCTGCTGTCTGCTCCATGATGCCTGGAGCCTTTGCTGACATGGCTCAGATGTCTCCAGCATGATCGGGATGGCTTGACTGGGGCCCTCTGCTGGGGCTTCAGTTTTCACTGTCCTTTGGCTTCCTGGATTATCTTCCACATGGCCCTTCTGTATAGCTAGCTTGGGCTTCCTCATGTCATGATGGTCTCAGAACAGTCAGACTCCTTACGTGGTAGCTAGTTGTCCCTGAGAAAAAGAAGAAACTTCTAGGTCTTGTAAAAGCTAGATCTGGAGTTAGGCATAACATTAGTTCTCTAATATTCTACTAGTCAAAGACATGCAACTGGACCAGATTCACGAGGAGAAAACAAAGACAACTCCATGGTGAATATGCGTGCACACATAAAGAAGCAATTAACTGTGGCCATCTTTGATGGCCACATACTATTTATATATAGAATATTCATACTTACTATACAATAGTATATGCTGTGCTCGCTTCAGCAGCACATATAAAATAGTATATGTTAATATATTCCTCATAATAAAGTATGTTAGTGTATATGAGTTGTGATCAAAGTATACAGTGAAGTTTTAAAATGTATTATAGCAAAAGACAGTCCCATTAATGACCCTCAAAATACTTCAAACACACTTATTGCATTTGTCTTGCCACTTTTTGAAGCAGTTCTGGAAGTCCTCTTTTGTGAGTGTCTTTATGAGGTGTGATAAAAAATCTGAATGCTGTTGTGGAGTGCCATCCAATAAAAAGATAGGCTCGTAAAAACATCACAGTGTGTTCTCATCCACTTTATTTACCAACTCTGGCACTTTTTGTCTTCTGGATTTTCCTCTAAATCAAAATAACTGTGAAAGGTAAATGTTTTGAATCGATTCAGGACATTGAGGCAGCCATGACAGTGCAACCAAGGATACCTGTTATGGCTTTGTGTCTAGATGTCCCCCCAAAGCCTCATGCAGTCACAGGTAAGGCTTTTCAGAGGTGGCTGGATCTAGGGTGTGTGGTGCTGGGATTAAGTGTGTGGTGCTGGGATTAAGGACGTGGGATTACTAAATTAGTCCACTGATTGGCATAGTTCTGGGTGTGGATAATGGGAAGGCCCACCCTGAGTTGGGTGGCACCACCCAAAGGGTGGATATCCTGGGGGGGATAAAAGGGAGGGGCAAGCTGCTGCTGCCACTTCTTTGCTACTTTGCTGCCTTCTGCCCACCATGAACTATTTCTCTGTGAGGCCCCTCTGTCATACCACCCTGCTTTGAATCCAGCCAAGTATGAATTGAAACCTCTACAAACTGTGAGCTACAATGAACCTTTCCTCCTTTAACTTTGGATGTCAGGTATTTTGTCTCAATAGCAAGAAAAGTAACTAAGGCAATGCCATGAAAGAGGACTTCCACAACTGCTTCAGAAAGTGGCAAGAAAAATGAGCTAAGTGTGTTCAAAGCAAGGGAGAATATTTTGAGGGGGATTAATAGCAAGGTGCCTTTTACTGTAATAAATTTTTAAAAATTTGAACATTTGCCATATGTTTTAATCAGACCTTGTTCTAGTCACTTTCTTGTTGCTGGGACTCAGTACCTGGCACAAAAAATTAAAGAAGGAAAGGTTTATTTTGGCTCATAGGTTTTAGAAGTTTTATTTTATAGTCAGCTGGCTAGAGGCAGAAGTGGCATGGTGGAGTGGGCAAAGGAAAGCTGCTCACATCATGGAAGCCAGGAAGCAGAGAGAGAAGGGACCCAGGCAGAGTTATACCCTTCCAGGTCATGTCCCCAGTGACCCACCTTTTCCGATCAACCCCTACCTCATAATGCCACATTTAGCTACCCATGATTCAATAGCCTTTCAAAATCCCCACCTATAAATGCATAAGGTTTTTTTTTTGGTGGGGGCATCTAGGTACAAAACCATAGCACACCTTGTATATATACACAAAAAACCTTGGATTTTAAAAAGTCAAAAATTGGTAGATATTTTAACCAATACTCTTCAATCACTGACCCCACTTCAGAATGTCTAGTGACTATTGAAATCCATTCCTAGGACTAGACAATGCTAAGTGTTTCAATGCTCTCTCCAGTAGTTTAGTCAGATATCTCAGACCTCAATAGTTTAGAAGACTGTGCATGATTCTAGGGTGGACTGTAGATGCAACCCATGTGGAATTGCTTCTTTCTCCTGAGATAGTAATCGGGGCCTCCTCAACCACAGTTTTATCCCAAGGCAGCAACCCACTGGGACCCACATATGGGAAACCAGCCAGCCTGGCAGACTCCATTGCCTTTAGCTGTTGAAGATTGCAGCTGTTTAGTGTCAAAGGAAAAGAGTAGACAGAGGAGCTCAGGAAATATGAACTGGCAGTCCTGGTGGTTCTTCTCTGTGGTGAATGGGAACAGATGGTAAGACGGTATGACAGGCATTTGGTCCTAAATTCTCATGTCACATCACTGCCTATAGACGCCAAATGGCCATGAATAAAGAGAGCTTTCATTATGTCTTCTCTCCCAGGGATGCTTTTATTATCTCGTCTTTTCCACCCTTCGTAAATGGCCTGGCCAAATATTTTCATATCATCCCTGAATGTTCTCCATGTCTGTCTCTCTCTGTTTCTCTCTCACATTTTTCTTCCAATATATCAGCAAATTTTGACAGTTTGGTCTTCAGAATATATCCAGAATCCAATCATTTTTAATCATCTTCATTGCTATCACCTTGCTTTAAAATATCATTTCTTGGCTGGATTACTGCATGATCTGCACTACGTGTCAACTATTTCTCTGATGCCATGTGCAACCTCTCCTTACCTGACACTATTCAGCTCCCTATTTCTGCCACCAATAGGTCATTCATTCATTCTTTCATTATTTACTGAGGACCACTATGTACCAAAAGCTGTTCCAGGCACTCTGTACATAGAAGTGTTATAGCTTGTATCTAGATGTCCCCTCAAAGCCCCATACACTTGTAGGTGGGGCTTTTCAGAGCTGACTGGATCTAGGGTATGTGAATATGGATTAAAGGTATATAATTGGGTCAGTCCACTGATTGGTTTGGCATAGTTCTGGGTGTGTGTAATGGGAAGCTGGGCTCTGAGTGTGGATACCACCAACCAGTAGGCTTATAGTCTGGATGGAATATAAAAGAAAAAATGGAAGGCAGATTGGCTGCCTCTTGCCTGCCTTTGCATGGACTGTTTCTTCTCTGCCATGTCCCTCTGCCATGCTGCTCTGTCTTAGAGTCAGCTAATTATGGACTGAAACCTCTATAAGACTGTGAGTTAAAATAAACTTTTTCTCTTTAACTTGTGGATGTCAGGTATTTTGTCCCAGCAATGAAAAAGTAACTAAGATAAGAAGTGAGCGAATCAGGTCAAAATACCTGCCCTTGAGGATCTTATACTTTATTGAGCAAAATAGAAGACACATAATAGGAAACAAGGAGATAGTTTTTTTTTGTTTTTTTGTTTTGTTTTGTTTTGTTTCTTTGTTTTTGGCAAATGGCAAGCAGACAAGAGATGGAGGGAGAGGAGTTAAATGGGAAGTAAAAAGAATTAAGAGTGTGTTATATATACGTACCAACTCCCTGCAATGGGTGTATTTATTATGTATTGCAAACATGTACTAATAAATATTTTAAAAATTAAGCTGCACACCTGTGATCCCAGCACTCAGGAAGCTCAGGCAGGAGAATCACTGTGAGTTTCAGACCAGCCGGAACTACATAGTGAGTTTAAGGTCAACCTGAACTACATAGTGAGACCCTGTCTCAAAAAATATATATATAAAATGGTAATAATAACAATAATAAAATAAAAAGAAAGAACACAGACAATGAACTAAATAGGCAAAATGCACAGTATGTTAATTATACATGCTGTGGAGAAAATAAAACAGACTAGAAAGGAAGATAGAGAATTGATTCGAGAATTATAAATTTAAACAGTATGCAGAGTAAAGGTCTCTCTGAAAAAAATGATACCTGAACAAAGACCTGCAAAAGGTGAGGCAAACAGTTAAGATGCATGGTGGATTCAGTTTTTGTTTTCAAATTTTCACTTTCTTCCTATCATATGTTTTTATAGGCTTCCCCATGTCTTGTGACTGCAATAATCCCTTCTGGAGCATGCAGAATATATTTTAACACCGTGTTGATGCTGAACATGGCCGTGTAATTTGCTGTTCCCAATGAAATACCAGTGGATATGATGTAACCAGAGATTTTAAATGTATTTGTATCATTTGGTGTGACCTCTTGCACACTTGCCATGTTCCAGGAGAAGATGCCCCAGCTGGCTGCTTGTCCTGGAGTGAAATACATGGAGAGGATACAAACCTGACTCTCAGCCTGAAGTAGAGCCATCAGAGCTGATCCCAGGCCACTGAGTAAGAAAAATAAATGTTCATTGTAATCAAGTGACACTTTAAGGTTGTTTAGCAATAACATCAGGGCAATAGCTGACTGTTAGAGCAGATCAAGTAATCCAGCCAAGGGATGATGGGAATGTTTATCCTGTACCATTGTATATTAAAGTATTTAGCTTTCTTTACATTTTTATGGGGCCTCACAGCTAAGAGCTTGCTTTAAATCTCAGAGGTAACTGGACTTGGGCTTTTCTGCAACATGAAACTTTTAGGACATTGGCAATACTTAGAGATGGCCTAAAAATGCATTTTGCATAAAGGAGTGCTCTTGAGGCTTTTGGGGGCCAAGGATAAGATGTTATGGCTTGTATCTAGATGTACCCCCAAAGCCTCATGCCCTCATAGGTGGGCTTTTTGTGAGGTGATTGGATCATGGGTGCATGATACTCATTAGTGGATTAGTCCATGGATGACTCTATAGATAATGTGATTTGGGAGGTGAAGGCTGGTTGGAGGAGGTAGGTCACTGGGGATATGCCCCAGAATGGTCTATCTTCCTCCTGCCTCCCTTGGTCCCTCTCTTTGCTTCTGGCTACCCAGTCATGAGCAGTTTCTCCTCTATAGTACCCCTCTGCCATGCTTCCCTGCCTTGGAGCCAGCCAACTATGGACTGAAACTCTACAAAATGTGAGCCAAAATAAACTTTTCCTCTTTTAAATTGTGGGTGTGAGTGTCAGATATTGTATCACAGCAATCAGACATTAACTAAGACTGAGATTTTTATGTTGAAAGAGTTTAAAGAAAGCAATCTGTTTGGAAAAGGCTAGGGGACTTCTCTGAAAGCTGCCTTGGCATAGCAAGTAAATGATTTTCACTTGGATTCTGTAGTAAAAGGAGAATTTTTTTTCTGAAGATGCTTTTGTTTACACGTTACATAAGATTGAGAAAATATCAATTTTCTATATCACACAACATGAACCAGAAAGAAGTTGTTACGGCCAGTCTCACAGCTCACATCAGAACAAAGCTTCTCCACAGCCAAGGGCCACGGTGCACAATTGGTAAGATGATCTTTCAGGTGGTAGGTGCTGAGAATGCAATGGTGCAGCAGATCGTATTTCTGTGTAAATTTTTCATCACTCGCCCTGAGGTTACATTGTACATCCCAACTCTATTAAATTTAAGAATGACCGTATGACTTTGGCCAATGAAATATGAGTGGAAGTCACTTCCGAACAGACCCTTTAGCGCTATAGAGCCAGGATACTATGTCTATCTTCTCATTGCCATGAGCACATCAATATCTCAGATACTACCATACTTTGCAAACCTGCATCCCAGTGTGAAAACACATAGCCCAGAGCCACCAGCGACCCACAGGAAACATATAACATGAACACGAAATAAATTTTGGTTTTGGGAGGAGGTCATGTGTTACAGCAGTATTACTTAGCCTGAACCTACTACTACAAGTTATAAGTGAGATACATGTAGTCATGGAATTTACTTTTCAGGAGGAAGCAGCACATGAGAGAGAGAGAAAGAGAGAGCGTGAGAGAGGAAATTATGGCATAAAATAATATGTAGTGAAAGTGATTAATGTGTTTGTGTCCATGGGATCTACTCTACATCGGTAGTCAGAGAAAGTAGCTTGCTGACCCTTGAGCCATAGAACAGAAAGCTAACTCACATTTCTCTCTCCTCCATCTTCTCCCTTCTTGCCTTCTCTTATCTCCCACCATAAAGTCTCTATCTCACCTCCCTTCCTCTCCTTGATTCTTTCTCCAGATTCTGCCCTTTTCTCCCCGCTCTCTACATTTGCGTGCGTAGTTATATGTGCTCATGCGTGTGCATCGATATGCAGTTTCACTCATGTACACACACTGAAATAGTGCTTCTGAGACTGAACTTGGTAATCATAACCCTCCAAACCCTGCTTATCCTGCCAGAATTGCTGCACTGCCTTAATTACAATCATTATTCACAACACCTCGCACATTTTCTGTCTTGTTGACAGTATTTGGGAAGTAGCAGCTGCTTCCTTACTTTTGCATTGATTGCTACTGTTTCGCCTTGCAAAAAAATATTGAATATCACATTTAAACACAAATCTTCTTCAAGGCAGCTCCTGCTCTCGACCATTCCGATTTCACCTCTCTCGCTTAGCTGAGCTCTGCTGAGCACTTTCAGATTGGCTCCTCTGCTCGAGTTATTTCAAAATGTCTGGCTTTGATTTGATTCTAGTCTTCCTTCAAATTCCCTGACAACTCTGCTGCCTCTGCTGATGCCTTCCTGCTCTGTTTCCTTCAGTCCATCTCGAAGTAGCCTACCTCTCCCAGGCCTAGTCTCTGTGACTTTATTCTTCAGTCTTCTGTGGTTTTTAAGGGCTCTGGGGGAATTCCTGCTGCCTACCTTAACATATTATTCCTGAGAGTATACATTACAAGTGTATTCCTTCACCTTAAAGCCTCTAGGCAGGTGATCTCCACTATTTTTATATATAATCATGAATCAATTAACTATCTAATCAGACCTGCAGCCTCTTCCCAGAATATTGTACATCCCCAGTTTTGCATACACTTTCACTTTCAGAAGATTCTTAGATTTTCTAAAGCTTATTCATCCACCTCTCTAGGGATACAGGAGTCTCAGTTGAGGTTAGCTGATGAGAACACTAGTTTCGGTGCTGGGGATTTAACTCCAGTGCTAGAGCGCTTGCCTAGCAAGCGCAAGGCCCTGAGTTCGACCCCCAGCACCCCAAAAAGAAAAGAACACTAGTCTAGAGAAGGGTCAGGGTCCATCAGTGAGAATGAGTAGAATAGATTCATTCTGGAGGTTTCAACAAAGAGGATAACAAGAGACACCCAAACTTAGATTACTTAAAAGGATTATCTAACTGCCTTTCCCCATGTTCAGGCTTTCTCTGTCTCTCTCTCTGTCTCTCTCTGTCTCTCTCTCTGTCTCTCTCTCTGTCTCTCTCTCTCTCTCTCTCTCTGTGTGTGTGTTTTGTTTTGAGACAAGGTCTTGTTGTGTAGTTTAGGCTGGTCTTGAACTCACTATCTACCCCAGGCTGTCCTCAAACTCACAGCAATCCTCCTGCCTCAGCTTCCTGAGTGCTGGCATTACAGGTGTGCTTCCTGGCTTAAGGCTCTTGATCACAGTATTCTTTCAGAGGGCCTGATGTCCAAGGGCATCTTCCCAAAGTACTCAAGGTAAACCACCTGACCTCTTATTTCCCAGCATATTTTGAAGCTTCGGGTCAGTTGTCAAGACTGGCCCACGCCCCAGCACTCTTTCTGAGCCCACTGACTTCATTTCTGAGATCCGCATGGGCTTTCAACCAAAGGCTGGCCTGAAGGTGTGGTGAGGGTGACGTTGGACATTGTCCTCTAGAATTTAACCCCTGAGGAGTTATTTATGCACAACTTTAGATCCTTTCTGGACAATGTTAGAAAGCTGCTGATTTTTCTCCATGACTGGTGAGCTCTGTTAAATGGAAAACAGTAATGCAGATGGTAAATGGTAAATGGTGCGTTTCCTGCCCTGGAAGGCCTTCTAGGACTTCTCTTGATTTTCCTAAATAGGCATGTCTGGGATAAAAGGGCACATACGCTGACTTGCAGGCAAGAGGCTGGACTGAATTTAAAAAAAGGAAGAGTACTTTTATAAGAACCCACAAATGTAAATGGGGCTTTGGGGAGCACAACTATTGAAGCCAACTTTGTTGGAAAAGACAGGATATTTCAGGAGCTCCTAACTCCACATTAGCTCTGTGACCTTGAGAAAGCCACTTCCCTAGCCTAAGACTGGCTTTCTGGAAGTCAAAATCTGAAACACCGGCTGCCCCTTATCTTTAGCTATCTTTTATGTGCTTCCTGAAAGTTCTCACTCCATCAAGAAGTAGGGTAACTGCCTGGTTCAAAATCCCTCTTCCTTTAGGAATTCCCTGGTATAGTGGTTGAGGGCACAAGATTGGGGACCACACTGCCTGGCTTTCCCATTGCTAGCTATGTAACTTTAGGCAAATCTCTTACCCTACCTGTCTTAATCTGTTTTCTATTGCTAATAACACAACACCACAGACTGAGTAAATTCTAAAGAAAAGAGGTTTATCTTGGCTCTGATCCAGGTGGAGGGACTGCATCTGGTGATGACTTTCTTGTCAATAGAGCCCTAAGAGATCTAGCAAACTGGCCTTTTTATAGCAGATCCAATTTCAAGATAACCCATTAGCCCATTGATCCACTATCACATGAATAAATTAATCCATTCATGGGGGGCAGACCCCTAATCACCTCTTATAGATTCTACCTGAGCTTACCTCTCAATATTCCACAAGGATGATGAAATTTCAACATGAGTTTTAGAGGAAACAAAGGATATTCAAACCATAGCTCTTTCTGAGCTTCAATGTCCTCATCTGTAATATGGAATAAGAATATCAACTCATTAATTAATTTGTTGTTAAACTTAAATGAAATAATGTATATTAAATACTTAGGTCAGTTCCTGGCACATAGGAGGCACTCTATGTTAGCCATGTTTATTATTCACTGAGAGTGAACTCTTACCTATACATTAGATGCCCCCAATAGCCATGCCTGCATTGAGCACCCTCCAGTCATAGCTAAAAAGGCTGGAGTGGATCCATCCTTCAGATTGGGCCAATTGAATTGTCTCTCCAGGAATTATGAACTTTGAATGGAGCAATAAGATAGAACAAACTGGATCCCCAGCACCAAAGGGAAAAAAAAAAGATAGAACAGACTGTTGGAGTTAAGTCACTTTAATGGCAGCACTTTGAAGCATAAACTGCAGATTTTTTTTTTGGCCTTTAGAGTGTTTTGTGTGTATGTGTTTTTAAAAATTTTTGATTTAGTGGCTGTTATAGCTTTTATCTAGATGTCCCCTCAATGCCTCATGCACTTACAGGTGGGGCTTTTGGGAGTGACTGGATCGTAGGTGGGTGATGCTGGATTAGTCCACCAAGGGGTTCCTAGCTGGTGTGATGTGGGAGGTGAAGTCTGGTGAGAAGAGGTTGGTGCGGCCTGGAAGAGTGTATATAAGTGTCCCTCTTCCCTTGATGGCTGCTGCTTCCTGTCTGCATGGCCATGAGCTCTTCCTCTTCTGTGATGTCCCTCTGCCATGCTGCCCTGCCTTGGAGTGAGCTGACTATAGATGGAAACCTCTACAAACTGAGCTAAAATAACCCTCTCCTCCTTTAACTTGTGAGTATTGGGTATTTTGTCCCAGGAATGAGAAAGTAACTAAGATAGCAGCCAATATTTAAAACCCAGAGAATATGACATCATAATTCACAATTCTGGCTTTACTGAATCTGGTACCACTGGGCCAAAGTCCTGTGTGGTAACAATTAGCTACAAGAAAATAGGCCCATGTCACCCCTACTTGGTCCCCAAAGTTTGAAATCCCTGCTGTCCAAGGCCATATTGCCTAGTTGTCCTGGTTTCTGCTATCCCCTGGTGTTATGGCCTTGATAAGGCTTGTCCTCCAAAGGTCATGTGAAAGCTGGGTCCCTGTGTGGTAGTGTTGAAATTGTGGAATCTTAGCAGGTGAAGCCTGGTGGAAGGTGGTTAGGTCATCAAGGTGCTACCCTCAGAAAGGATTAATATGGTACTAGAAGGGCCCTGGTTAGTTCTTGAGAGAGAGAGTTATTATAAAAAGAACAAGTCTGGGGACTAGATCATTCTTGTTTCCTATCATATCATGTGATATCTCTCTTATGCATGTTTCCATCATCATGCCATCTGTCATGTTGTGATATAGCCAGAAGGCCCTCACTGGAGGCAGAATAGATGGCACTATTCAGTCTTGGACTTTTAGCCTCTAGAACTATCATCTATTTAAACAGACCCCTTTTTTCAGTGCTGGGGATTGAAGCAAAGCCTTTTACACTCAGGTAAATCCCCAGCCCTTTTAATTTTTTTTTATTTTGGGACAGGGGCTCACTAGGTCACTAAATTGCCCAGACAGGGTTCAAACTTGTGACCCTCCTGCCTCAGCCTCCAAGAGTGCTGGAATGATAGGCATGTATCACCATGTCCAGCTAGACCTCTGTTCTTTATAAAGTGCTTAGCCTCAGGTATTTTGTTATAGCAGAAGAAAATGGACTAGGACACCTCACCTTAGTTGTTTAACCCTTATTTGACTCCATGAGACAGCCCAGTCTCCCACAAAGCAATCCCCTCATCACTTTGTACTCTCCTGAGTTACCTAGAGTACAATTTCCATTTCTTACAGCCAAAAGTTGCAAAAGATACTGGAATGATTGCACTCTCATGATAGAGACTCCAAATGAGTTCCTAATATGACTGGGTCAAAAGAGCCAGTAAATTCCATGAAGCAGCCTTCAGACATCCTGATTTAGTTCTCCAGTTATCAAGGGTTATAATCTTGAGTTGGTCTACATGAAGTCTATATCTAAGAGAACACATGTTATGACCCAATTTTATCAGGCATATCCAAATTTAAACACTTCATTCTATTGTTTCACTTTTTATATTAGGTGCCGTAACCTGGAGATTGAAAAATATACTTACCATCTACTTCAAATTCTAATATATTTTCAATCATTTGAAATAGCTTTGTGCACAAGGCCCTGAGTTCAATCCCAGGCACACCCCCCCCAAAAAAGTAACTTCAAAACATCAGAAGAGAGCCTAATAAAAAAATTTCTATCTAAAAGCAAGTTCCAATTGATGTCTTCTTGAATACATATAATATTATATTGTTTCTACCTAAAATAATCTGATGTCTTTCTCCACGCGCAAATATCCTACTCGGGTTTCAAGGCTAATCTCAAAAGTTACCTCCTAAATAAAATTTCTCACACCCATCCAGGGAATTTATTTACTTCCACCAGTGTGTTTCCATAGCCCTTTGCATACATTCTGATCAAAGCACTTGTCAGATGGTATTACAAATATTGGTTTATTTATCTGTGCCCTGCACTTGACTATAAGCTCCTTGAGGGTAAACTTTGTCTTAGTCATGTTTGTATTCACTCATCTAAGCCATAGTAGATGAACAAGCAGTGTTAGCTATATGGATGTCTGTTGTTGAACAAATTGAAGTTAGACTAGAAAATATTTCTGAGAAAGGTGTTTTCATAAGGGTTTTGTGGAGGTGATGTACATGGATAACAAATACTGAAGGGCAACAAATATTGTAATATTCGTTATCTAGACATGAAAAACAAATGGCTTATATCACAAAAAACCTGAGGCTTTTTTGCACTATGATAATGAATTCAGGGAAATGGCATAATTATTAGAAAGAAATAGAAAAAATAATTATATTTCCAGAGTGGAGAACTTTATAACCAATGTTAATTTTTAAAAAAGTCTTCTGGATTTTTTTCAGTGTACATTGCATGAATATGTTGAAATTCCACACTGAACACCATTAAGGTGTACAATTAATATGTGTTAAAAAATAAAATAAAACTTTCTTCTAAATTAGAAATATATAAATGATCTTGAAAACTGCTGCAAGAGTAGAAAAATTATTTTCTGTGGAAAAGTACATGTGCCCTCAGCTGACAATGACTGGTTGACAAAATTACAGCATAGGAGACTATAGTAAAAAATGTCAGTTAATATTAAGTATTGATCAGAAAATGTAGCAGACTTGGAGAAAAGCATAGAAGATTTAAAAAATACATTCAGAGTCAGAAAACTTAGTCTAGAGGAAGAATGAGGAAATGGGTAGTATGAGAAATCCAGAGTGCAATCCTCTTTCTTTGAGGCTGGAAATTATTAAGACCCATATAGTTTTAGAAGCTGAAATCAATGGACTACATCAGTTGAGGCCTTGAGAGAAGTTTCTATGTGCAGCTGGAGACTTCATAACCAGCCTTCCTCAGACCCCCCCTCCCAAGAACAGCTTTAGGAGAAACCAAACCCATCAAGAAAAAAGAAAGATAATCCCAGCACTAGGGAGGCTTAGACAGGAGGGTCATGAATTTGAGGCCAGCCTTACCTATATAGCAAGTTTGAGACTGCTCTAAGCTACACAGCAAGACTCTGTCTCAAAAAAAAAAGAGATAAAAGGAGACGTAGAGAAGTCAGAAGGTAAATCTAGATTTAAATAAGTTGTGCTGTACAACACATAAGTGAATGATTAAAACTTATAGCTGATTATTTAGTTGTTGAGGTGGTAGACCCAAATAGTATGTTAAAACTCTGTGGTTTCTGAACTAATGGAAAGGTAGATAGTTGCATAAGTTGAAATGCATAGTGGAGACTTTAGAATGAAGAAGGTATACCTATTATTGCATTAAAAATTACCATAAATTTAACAGCTGAAAGCAATAAACTTTATTATCTCACAGTTCCTGTGGGTCAGAAATCTGAGTATGGCTTAAGTGAGTCATCTGTTAAAGGTCTCTCACAAGGCTGTGATCAACAAGTCAGCCAGTGCTGGCATCTCATTGGATGAATTGGCTAAGAAAGAGGCTACTTCTAAGTTCATATGGTTTTTGTGCAATTCAGGTCTTCACTGGGTTTTGGACTGAAAGCTGCAGTTTACTGATAGCTCTTGGGTAGGAGCCTACTTCAACTCATTGTCATGTAAGTTGGTCCAACAGGGCCACTTATTTTATGAAGCCATGTAACCCATGAAAGGAATAGAATCATCTATCAAGACAGAGTTATGATCTTATATAACATAATCACAGAAGTGACTTCCTATTATCTTTGCCATAATCAGGTGGTTAGAAGCAAGTTTCCAAGACAATTTCAAGAGGAGAGGATTACACAAGGATGTAGCAGAGTATGGGGATTAGAGTATTAAGAACCATTTTAGAGACTGCACACTAAAATTACTGGGTTTGTACGTGTACTCTAGTGACTCTGGAAGATTGGTTTTGAGTCCAGTTAAAACCAGATGCTGGAAGCCCTATGTGTGTTGTATGGTTCTGAGCATAAATTGTGCTGCTTTGTGGTTCGAGTGGCAAAGTAAGTCATAAAGCTGGGGAAAGACCAGTCTTCTCACTTACTACCACTACTCTTCCTCTGCCACAGACAACAGTACCATTCAAGACATTGCCACCAGCAGAAGACAGCTATGTATCTTATGGGAGTGGCAGTGGGCAGAAGCAATGACAAAGGGCCTAGGTGAAGAAAGTGGAGTAAAAGGACATGAGAGGACATGTTTCTAAGCATACAGTAAGACAACCACAGAGACTCAACAAAGTAACTGGAGGAGTCTTTGAAAAGGAAAGACTGAGTTCCTTTTTATGAAAATGTCTCTGAAAACAATTGCCATTTGGGCATTAAATTTTCATGTAATCTCTTAATGAAGCCTCCAGTTATATCTAAAACCAAATGCATTATCTTTCCTCTCAATCCAGCTCTTCCTTTAATTTCCTTATTTCTGATAATAGTCAACAACCTTGGAATCATCTTCAAGTCATTTGTGATTTCTTAGAGTGACTGCTGCCAACCTGTTGATAGTTCAGGCCCTCAGTCCCATCTAGCACATCAGTTATGTTCTGAATCAGTTATAAATTCAGCTGCAAGCTTCAAGCAGAACTTGCGAAATGACAGTGGTTCAAAAAAGACAGATGTTTATTTCCCACTAATGTAAACACAGGAAGTCCAGGGCTAGTGTGGTAACTTCACAATCACTGGGATCCAGAATTCTGTCCTCTTGCTCCCCATTTCTTAAATGCACAGCTTCCACGAATAATCTAATGGCACATTGTGACTCAAGATGACTTTTTTACAGCTTCAGCCAACTGTCTGCATTCTTACCAGTAAGAAGAAGAAAAGGACGGAACTATCCTCCTGTGAAGGCAATTTTCTGAACATTGTATTGACAATAAAAACATAAATCATAGCCCATTGGTCAGAATATACCTGTATATCCACTCACAACTTCAAAAAAGGCTGGAAATGTAAATTTTTTTTCAAGCAGCCATAGTCCCACCTGAAAACTGTGGAGTCTAAGAGAGGAGGAAAACTGATACTGACAGAAAACTATGAGTCTCTGTCTTAGATTATCAAACCAAACTAATTCCAGTATTTCTCAACTCTAATTTAATTCTGAGTTTAGAGGTAGAAGAAGGTCTTAGACATTATGTAGCCAAACCTTCCTTTCATGAAAGAAGAGAACATGATCCAGAGATAGAGTAATTGTCTGTACCAAGTTGGGGTTAAACATGAGATTAGAACCTAACAAATTCATCTTCCTAAAACCTTTTGCAGTTGTTGAGAAGTGTGAAGTGAGGTTAAAAAAACCAGAGGCTGGAGAGTCAAGAAAGCTGAATTCAGCCATGCCATTTAATGACTTACATCACCTTGGACCAGTCACATAATTCTGTCTTTGTCTCAATTTCATCCTCTGTAAAGTGAGATAGACTTATATTACCCAGCAGTCCTTCTAGAATTAAAATTCTGTATGAGTCTATGATTTGTCATCCCACCATTCTGTGATCAGTAATTCAATTTTTCAGTGGTGATTTACTGCTTACTAAATTTAGTATTAGAGGCCCTCCACGATCAATCCCTAATCTACCATTTCTGATATGTTTCTCCTTCCCTCATACTTCTCTGCACATCACAGACTGGCATTCCCTGAACATACTCTACATGTCCTTCGGGACTTTACTCAAGCTTTCTGTTCTTTTTGAAAAATACCCTGCCTTACCAACCCATTTCTTTGACTGAAAATAATGTTCCCTGTGTGTCAAGGCCATTTTTACACAAATAAGTGAATAAATACATAAAAAATAAACAAGCACTTACAATGTGTTAAACCTTTTCTGGGAGCTTTACACATAAGCGATTTCATTTAATACTTATTGTCATTTGCTTGTCTCTGTATGCCAATATCTAGATTGCCTAGGTGGTCATCAAAAATACTGTGGCTCATTTCTGAAGAACTTGGCACTGGGCCAAAGAAGCTGCAAACCCCAGCACAGAAAACAAATAAAAAATTAGAAATCTGAGACACAAGACAACTAAATGCCTCCAAAAACACTTAACTCTGCCAAAGCTGATCAAGGAGTTATCAAGGGGGAGGAAATTATAAACCACACAGCAGAAATGTCTGAGAGGGTATTGATGGAGGGAGCAAAACAGTTCAATAAGGTGCTTGGCGAATTCAAAGAAGATATAACTAAGCAGATAATGACACAAATGATCAGCAAGTGAAGAGAAGACACTAGTAAAAATTTAGCAAAGATAAAGAAAGAGATGCAAAACATGAATGCCAGCATACAAAAGAATGGGAGTCCATTAAAAAGTTCCAAATAGAAATCCAGGAGATTAAACATATGATTGAAAGCATGGGAAGCAGAAGTAACCAATATGAGGGCAAAACATCAGATCTAGAAGGCAGGGCTGTGATTAGTGACCAATTAATGAAAGGTACCTTGAAAACAAGAGAAAAATGATAAATAGATCCAACAGCTGCTGAATGACTAAAAGACTAATATAAGAGTAATTGGAACTAATGAAAAATCAGAAGACAGCACAATGGGTATAAAAAGCCCGTTTATATACATAATAGCAGAAAACTTTCCAGACATGGAAAAAGAATTTAACATACATGCCAGGTATGGTGGCACATGCCTGTAATCCCAGCACTCAGGAGGCTGAAGCAGAAGGATTGCCATGAGTTCGAGGCCTATATGGGATACATAGTGAGTTCAAGGCCAGCCTGAATTACACAGAGAGACCCTGTCTCAAAAAAAAATTTTCTTTAACATACAGACAAATGAGGCAAGAAGGACCCTGAATAACCATGATCAGAAAAAAACTCCATGTTATATAAAAATTAAATACTGGAAGTCCAACACAAAAAGACAATCTTAAAAGCTGCTAGAGAAAAGCAATGAATCACATAAATAATGAAAACCCATCAGAATTACAACAGACTTCACAATACAAATCTTAAAGGCACAAAGAGCTTGGAATGAAATGTTTCAAGCTCTAAAAGAAAACATTCCAACCTATATTGATGAATACTCCAAAATTATCATTCAAAATTGATGAAGAAATTAAAATATTTCCATGATAAAAGCACCTAAAAAAAATCATGACCACTAAACCCACACTCCAAAAAATTCTCAAGGACATCCCGCAAAGAGACAATGATGATAAAAATGCCAAAAGGACCAATAGAATGAATGCATCAGGTAGGGGTAACAATTAAGTAGAGGGGAAAGAAAGAAAAACAGCAACAAGGAAATAACACAATGACAGGAATAAATAATATATATCAATTATACCTATCAATGTGAATGGACTTAATTAGCCAATCAAAAGACAGATTAGCAGAATGGATCAATAATCAAAATCCAACTGTATACTGCATGCAGGAAACACATCTAACACACACATGCACACACGCACACACACACAGAGGAGAGAGACTAAAGTCAAATGATGAAAACAATATTACATACATAGGTTCCCCAAAACAAGCAAAGAGGCAAAGAAAGACATTACATATTGGTTAACAAAACTATTCAATGGGAAGAGATAACATTATAAACATATATGCACCAAACCACATTGCACCCAACTTCATAAAACAAACACTAATGGACACGAAAGATCAGATAAACATGAATACAATTTTAGTATGGTGATCTTAATACCCCACTATCACAAATTTTAGGTAAACTAAGCTGGGCATGGTGATGCATGCCTGTAATCCCAACACTTGGGAAGCTGAGGCAGGAAGATCACTTCAAGTTCCAGGCCAGCCTGGGCTACACAGTGAGTTCAAAACCAGCCTGAACTATATAGTGAGACCCTGTCTCAAAAACTGCCCACCAACCCCCCCAAAACAGAAAGATGAATGAAACAAAAAATCAACAAAGAAATATCAGAATTGAACCAAACTTTTGAACAAATGGACTTAATAGATATATCTACAGAGTGGTCCACCCAACAACAACTGAATACACATTCTTTTTTGCCACATGTTGTACTATCTCCAAAATAGACTACATACTAGTGAATAAAGCATGCCTAAGCAAATACTAAAGAATAAAAATTTTACTATGTGTATTATCAGATCACAGTGCAGTGAAACTAAAAATGAATACCAAAATAAATCACAGCAACTATGCAAGCATATGGAAATTAAACAACACATACTTAAATAATCAATGGATCACAGAGGAATTTAAGGAAGAAATAAGACAGTTCCTAGAATTAAATGATAATCCCAGTACACCATACTAGAACTTACGGGACACAGTGAAAGCTGTCCTATGCAGGAAGTTTATAGCTGTGGATATGCACAAAAACAGAAAAAGCCCACATAAATAACCTAATGATGCATCTCAAGGTTTTAGAAAAACAAGAACAATTCAAAGCCAGAGCATTTACAAGGAAGGAAATTATGAAGATTTGAGCATAAATTAATGAACTGGAGAGTGAAGAAAAGAATCAGTGCATCAAAGAGCTGGTTTTTCTGGAAGAATGTACAAAGTAGATAAACCATTAGCCGATCCTAATTTTAAAAGGAAAAAAAAGACAGAAATAATGCAATTAGAAATGAAAGCTGTGAAATCACAACAGACATTACCAAAATTCAGAAAACTGCTTCACAAACATTTATGCCAAACAATTGGTGAATTTAGAGGAAATGGAGAGATTCCTAGATACATATGAGTTACCAAAACTGAACCAAGAAGATTTAAACATCTTGAACAATCCAATAACAGGCAATGAAATGTGAAGTAGTAATTAAAAAAAAAAATAAAAACAAAAAAACGACCCACTAAAAAGCCAAGAATGGATTTGATGGATTCACAGTCAAATTCTACAAGAACTTCAGGGAAGATCTTACATCAACACTCCTCAAACTTTTATATGAAATGGAGAAGGAAAGAGTATTTCCAAAATCATGCTTGGAAGCTAATATTATGCTGATCCCCAAACCAGGTAAGGATCCAACCAAAAAAGAGAACTACAGGCCAATCTGTGTAATGAACATGGATGAAAAATTCCTTAACAAGATACTTGCAAACAGAATGTGAAGAATCATCAAAAAGATCATATACCATGACCAAGTAGGCTTCATCCCAGGGATGCAAGAATGGTTCAATATACACAAATCAGTAAGTGTAATTCATCACATAATCAGAAGCAAGGACAAAAGTCATATGATCCTCTGAATAGATGCAGAAAAAGGTTTTGACAAACTCCAACTATTCATAATAAAAAAAGAAAAATTTGGAAAAATATGTATAGAAGGTCTTTATCTCAACATGGTAAAGTATTTATGGTCGATGTGCTGTCAATATCATATTAAATGTGGAAGAGCTGAAAACCTTCCCTCTAAAGTCAGAAACAAGACAAGAATGTCCATTATCACCACTCTTGTTCAACACAGTCCTCAAAACATTAACCAAAGGCAATCAGGCAAGAGAAAGAATTAAGAAGGCTATGCATAGAAAAGGAAGAAATTAAAGTATAATTATTTGCAGACAACATGATGCTTTACTCACAACACCCCCCCAAAAAAAACCTCTACCAAAACACTCCTCATATAGTATTAATAACCAAATTCAGCAGTGTAGCAGGATACAAAATACACAAAAATCAATCTTATTGTGTTAGTTACTTTTCTCTCGTTGCTGGGACAAAATACCTGACACCCAAAGTTAGGACAAGAAAGGTTTATTTGGCTCACAGTTTGTAGAGGTTTCAGTCTGTAGTCAGCTGGGTCCAAGGCAGGGGGGCAGGCAGACAGGCAGAAGGCAGCAAAGTAAGCAAGGAATGCAAGCAAACAGCTAACCAGCTTCTTCCTGTATCTTATATCTTATCCAAACTACCTGTCTTTAGGGTGGGCAGTACTCCCACCCTTAATCCTAATACTCTTAATCCTAGCGTCACACCCCTGCTCCCTGCAGAACCATGCCAAACCAATCAGTGGACTAATTTAGTAATCACACACTCTAGATCCAGCTCCCTCTTACCACATGAGGCTTTGGGGGGACATCTAGACACAAACCATAACACTTATACCCACTAATGATAAACTCACTGGAAAAGCAATTGGGCAAACAGTAGCATTTATAATAGCATCAAAATAATTAAATACTTAGGTATTTAATATAGGTATTTTATAACCTAAGGAAGTAAAAAACCTTTACATTAAAATTACATCACTCTGAAAAAGGAAATAGAGGAGGACATCAGAAAATCAAAAAATGTCCCCTGTTCTTGGAAAGGCAGAACCAAGGTAATCAAAACAATTATACTTCCAAAACCAATATACAGATCAATGCAATCCGAATCAAAATACTAATGTCATTTCTCACAGAGCAGGAGAAAACAACCCTAAAATTTACACGGAATCAAAAGAGATCCAGAATAGCAAAAGCAGTGCTGGGTAAAAAAAATAAAGCAAGTGGCATCATAATCCCAGATTTGAAGTTACACTGTAAAGCTATGGTGATGAAAACAGCATAGTACTGGCACAAAAACAAGCATGAGGAGCGATGGAACAGAAGGGAAGAAGCAGAAACAATCCCAGACACATACAGCTATTTGATTTTTGAAAAGAGGGCCAAAAACATATATTGGAGAAAAGATAGCCTCTTTAATAAATGGTGCTGGAAAAATTGGATATCCACATGCAGAAGATTGTCTAGACACATCTATCTCACCATGTACTAAACTAAAATGAAAACAGATTAAAGATCTAAATGTTAAAACAGGCACATTTAATTTGCTGGAAGATGAAATAGGTAAAACTCTTGAAGACAGGCTTAGACAGGACTTTTTGAATAGAACCCAAATGGCACAAGAAATAATATCAAGAATCAACAAATAGGATATCAAAAAGCTTCTGCACAACAAAGGAAGCCACCAACAGAATGAAGAGACCACCTTTAGAATAGGAAAAAAAAATTTAGCCATCTATACCTTGAACAGATGACTAACATCTAGAATATATTAATAACTCAAAAAATTTGGCCTCCTGAAGTAAAGACCCAATCAAAAACTGGGCAACTGAAATGAATAGACATTTCTCAGAAGAAGTAGTAAAAATGGCCAATAAATACACGAAAAACTGTTCAACATCATTGTCCATTAGAGAAATCCAAAGTAAAACTACTTTGAGATATCATCTTACCCCAGAAAGAATGGCTATCTTCAAAAATCTAATAATAATAAGTGCTGGCAAGACTGTGGAGATAAAGGAACTCTTCTGCATTGCTGGTGGGAATGTAAACTAGTACAACCTATATGGAAATTGGTGTGGCGATTTCTCAAAAAACTAAAAATAGAAATTCCATTTGACCCAGGTATCCCTCTCTGGGTATCTTCCCAAAGGAGTTAAATTATATTACAAGGATACATGTACACCCATGTTTATAGTTGTACAATTTATAATAGCTAGATATTGGAAGCAGCATATATGTCCATCAACAAATGAAGGGCTAGGAAACCTGTGGTATTTATACTCAATGGGCTACTCTACCATAAAGAAAGATAAACTTGAGGCATTCATAGACAAATGGCTGCAACTTGTGAACATAATGTTAAGTGAAATAAATCAGATACACAAGCTTAACTATTGCATAATTTCTCATATATGAGAAACTGAAAGTATACACATGCTAATGAGCAAATTGGAAAATAGGTAAATAGAAAATGGGGAGAATTTCAGATGGTTCCCCAAATTACCTATTCCTTTGTTTCAAAAAATATTTTAATATATATGCTAATTTGTTGCATTTATACTACTAGTTTCTCTTAGTTCATTGAAAAGAAAGTTTTGAGCTAATATTTCTTCTTTATAAGAATCTTTTTGTCAATGTCAGTGTAACTACTTTGAAGATAACAATACACAGTATATTAATGTATTGTTCCTTCTCTTATTATTTTATTGTGAAATTTGTGTATTTTTTCATAAAAGAAAAAAGGAAAAAGATTTTGAATATTAATAAGATGTTGTCAAATTAGTATGCCTTGGAGTACTGAATTGTTTGTCTTATTCAAGTAAACTGGGAGTATCTTAAAAAAAAAACACTTTGCTTCCTGCATAGTGAGAATGTACGTGAGATTTCTGAAGTGCTGAGTGGAGATTCAGAAAGAAAGTGGACGTTGGGATAGAGCAGAAGGCAGAGAGGCAGGAGCCTATGTATTCATTTACTGAGGGGACCTTAATAGACAACCATGATGCACAAAAGGGAAACATATTGTTGGTGCTGGCCAGAAGGAGTTGCAAAGGAGCGAGCTTTCAATATGAAAGTGGAAGAGTGAGATGTCTGGAAGAAACAATCCCAGGCACATACAGCTATTCGATGTTTGACCCACCCACCTCCTGACGTGGGAGTAGACAGGTCATGGGCAAATGAGCTGCCTCCCTTACAGAGGCCTGCTCAGGAAGTCAGGTTTCAATTAAGGTATCAGGAGTAAAGAACTTTCCATGAGGAGATCGATGCTTCAACTGGATGGACGGGGAGCCCTTCTGATATCTGGCATCATCAACCGGAACCAAAGATCATTCGGAACACTTGAATACCCCGTGTTATGTGAGACAGAAAAAGATGCTAGAAATTCTGAGAATCTGAGGTTGAATGTTAGTACGATAAGCTGCCATTCTAAACTAATTTAGACTTTCGGCTTTGGCCTTTGAAATCTAACTGTGTCACTAGCCAGCCACCCTTCACAAACCTTCAACTGCTCTTCATCCTTCAACCTATTGCTTCTCTCTAAAAGAATCAGCTAGGACAGTTTGCCTAGGGAAATGTTATTTTCTGACTCAACTACAGCAATAACCAGAGAAACGGAAGGCAGAGCTGGAAATAAGCAGACTGAGGAATGAATTTGACTGTGGCGTTTGGAGTTTCTTTACCCTTCCCCTGGCCCCTGTGTATTTTTCAACCTTTTTTTTCCCCTCATTATTGTTCCATTAAGGAGCATATTTTAAGGCATTTTTCTCCTCTAATTCTCCATCCCTATGAAATTTTAATAGCACAGATTTAGTATAAACCTCCTTATGTACTGTTGCCCTCGGGGAGGGGGGCAGTGTCACACACTACTGTAATATCTAAAGTTCCTTTACCACACAAACCAATATTTACTCCCTTGGGGGTGAGCTCACTCCTGTTGAGAATACACGCCCGAATACAAGGAAGCGTCTGCAATGGAAGATTTTAGGCGTAGAGTAGAGCCTGCTGTGAGATATTTTAGACTTGGAAACTATGGGAAGGTAGCCCTCCACCTAAGCCACACAAGTAGGGAACATTTGCTGCTGCAGATAGGTAGATCTGTCACTATTAGTTAGTAAATTGGAGGCCTCATTTGGAATGCAGTCTTCCACGCTCGTTTATCTTCGTTAATCCCCCCTCTGGGGCCCCTTGGTTCCTCTTGCAACTGGTAGCTGAGTTGAGTTCCTTGGCAGCAAAGTAGAACCTGCACCAAAGGTGACCACCTTGAAGTACACAGTTGCCGCAGGAAGCAAGCCTTGGCATGCCTCCATTGCCACAAAGACCAGCAGGGGCTGTTGGGTGGAGTCGTCCAGTGTGCAGTGAGCTCATCCCGCCTCTTCCCCCACCCCCCCCCCCCCCGCCACCCCGCTGTGGCTCCTGCAGGCACATGACTTGATCTGCAAAGACTGCTTATCAGCTGAAAAGTACCAAGGCAAAGCGGGACCTGCATTAGAGAGTTAGGCAGCTCCCGGGAGACCGCCCTCTGACTTGGCTCTGAGGGAGCTGGGGAATGGAGCTGGGGAAAGGGTGCCTTTCTCCCCCACACTCTCGGCCTGCTAGCACCTAGGCAGCTTGCCATGGCCAGATGGTCTGTTAGTGACCAGGCTCTGGTTCACCTAAGCCTCCTGAGTAGCAGCAGGCTGTCCACCCTCAATTTTTAAGCCCATGTTTAGATTTTAGAGGCCTCAGATAGACCGTATCTATATAAAAAAAAAAATCTAATGAACAGCCGAACTATCAGTTTCTCATCTCTCAAGTTCACCTGACCTCTGAGCATGTTCTCCGATACAGTCTGTTCTGAGATAAAACAAAAATCAGTGCCTTAATCTCCTTTCTCAGAGACATGTTAGGGCCACACGGTAGATGCCAGTGTTTTGCATTTCCCTTGGCTCACTGACTCCCCTTGGAAAGGACTCCAGTGGGATGTGCAGGATCCCATCAGCTAACACAAGTAGGTACCCTCTAGCAGCTTCTTAACTCTGACTGCATGCACCCCAAACTTCAGTGCGTATCAGAATCACCTGGGGAGCTTATCCAGGTGGAAGTCCCAGGGATTCTGGTTTAGTATGTCTGGAAGAAAGCGTAGGGATGGGAATTTCTAATATACTCCCTGAGTAACTCAGATGTTCAGCAGTCTGTGACAATATTTTGGGAACCAGCAACCGAGAGAGTTCATGGATGGCCTTTTAGAACTGTGTGGACCCCTGAAACTCTCTACAAATTGTGTATTTTGTGCTTTTGCCCAATGTCCATACAATGAACAGATACTACTACAAGACAGTAGCCAGACTGTGTGTTCCATGGGAAAGCACAGCAGACATTG
The DNA here is from genome assembly GCA_004026905.1 of Hystrix cristata. Lineage (NCBI taxonomy): Eukaryota > Metazoa > Chordata > Mammalia > Rodentia > Hystricidae > Hystrix > Hystrix cristata. Next base: position 34,220 of record PVJO010009546.1, read on the forward strand.
ATCAATGATGGATGCCAGCGGGTCCCCTGTGGGAAGCTGCTTCTAAAAGGCGAAAGTGTCATCTCTGGAAGAACAGCCCTGGGGCTCCAGAGACCAAGCACTGAGGTCTTGACAACCAAGCGGGTATTTTCCCTTAGCACAGTCTTCTGTGAAAAACAATCAAATGCTAATTAAATCACCGTTGTCAACTGCCTATTCCGAGGAATTCAGAACTCTACTAAATGAGCCACTTTGCCTTCCATCAGGGCTGTTTCCTTCTCAACATGCTTTGGTTATATTTTAATGAAGGAGTGAGAGAGAGGGAGAGGAGAAAGGGAAGGAGGTAAGTAGATAGGGAGAGTCATTTTTATCTACATATCATAAAAGGTAAATACATGTAAGGGTACACAACACATGCTTGCATGCATACACACACACACACACAAATGATGTTGTAATTGACTGACCACATGGTATTATTTGAGAGACCTTTTTACAAGTTTCACTTTCCCCATTAGTCATTCCATTTTTATAGCTTCGTTTCAGTCTTGAAATTTTCTCACTTACAAATTTTCCTATCAGAATTCAAATACTCTAGGAGTTGGGGGTGTGACTTAGTGGTAGAGTACTTGCTTAGCATGTATGAGGTGCTGGGTTCCATCCCCAGCACTACAAAAATCAAATACTTTAATTTGGAAGTTGAGATTTAAATCAGGTTTTTTCTAAAAACCCAGATCCGTGGATGCCCCTAAGTTGCAGGATTCTTTAGTGTGTATTGAAAGTGTCTGAATGTGTTTAAATGCAGATTCTATAGCCCTGTCCATTTGCAAAGTCTTATTCCTTCGCTCTAGGAAGGGCTCAGGCTTTTACATTTTAAACAAGATTCCCAAGATGTTCTGATGGAGGTTGTTCTCAGGCCAGACTTAAACACTGCTACTAAGGCTTGGGGTATAGGTCAGGGATATAGCATATGCTTAGCATGCATGAGCCCTTGAGTCCGATCCCCAGCACAAAACAACAGCAACAAAAATCCTTAGTACTCTTCAAGAAGGGTGTAAATTCCCTACGAGTAAATGCAAAGTCCAGAGGCACGGTGTATGTGAGTATATTTTTGAGTATTGGCTCTTCAGTTTTAGTCAGATTCTTGAATAATCTTTGACTTAAAAAAGGCTTGTGTGTGTATTCCTAACGAAACACATATGGAACTATTCGTAATGATTAGACCAGACAGGATTTGGGACGAAAACTACTGTTTATTTACACTTTTTTTGTCTTTTGGATCATTTATATGTATTGTCTACTGAAAACAAATAAAATGCTTAGAAACTGAAAATAAAGCAAGCAAGCAGGCTCTGGTTGGTGTGAAGGGTGGGTGGGCACAATGTGAGACTGGAACGGAGATTCCCAGTACAGCGTCATGGTCCTCAAAGTCCGCAGCACTGTCGTAGTACTGGATCCCCTGCCTCACAATCAGGCATGCTGTATGTGCTCAAAACCGTTTGATAGATGAATGGTTGGGACATACCACATTGCTCAAGTGTGGCAGTGTGTGTAGTAAGATTGAAAACTCCTAGCATGGACAGAGGAGACTTTTAAGGAAGTAGTTCCTCAGCACCCCTTCTACAAGCTTAAAATATACTTCATTTTTAAGGCCTGTTTTATAGACCTACTCTTCCATGGAGACTCCTCTGATCCCCCCTCTGTGACCCCAATCTCATCTCCAATAGGTTAAAACTCAGTTCTTTGTGCCACAGCATTTTCTCTAATGTATTCTTATAGGATTTACTCCAATCTTCTTCATGGAAACATTTCCTTACCATGCAACCCAGTGTGGTCTCGAAATCATTAAGTTACCGGCTCTGGCCTCAAAGTTGAGATCCTCCTGCCTCAGCTTCCTGAATGTGAGACTACAGGCATGCATCACTGTCTTGGGGCAGAATACCCTACCAGCATACTGCAGAAGCCTTCCCAAGGCATCCAGATTCCAGGCATATTTTAGGCTCACAGGAATGTGACCAAGCCACTAGGGAACTATAGACACTGCTGAGCAAGTCTGCTGGCCCTGAGAGAGCTAAGCTCTAATTAGTGCCAATGAGCAAACTTGGTCTGCTGCTAACATGGAGGTAGACAGACCTCAAATACCCGGAATCCATTTCATCGGAAGCTCCAAGTCACTATCAACCTCCTTGTCTTCCTCCTTTGTCCTACCCCCCCACACACACACACAAAAAGCATTATACTTTCAGGAAATACAGGATGATAAAGAAGCAAGCTCCTATCAGGATTTCTGGACCAGGAGTCCACAAACCATAGGCGCCAGGCCAAATCCACCTCACCATCTACCATGCCTGTGTTTATTCATTTGCATATTGTTTATGCCTGCTTTCAAGCTATGATGACAGGGTTGTATGGTCACCATAAAGACCAATCGTACGGCGCACAGAGCAAAGAATATTCACTCTCTGGCCATTTATAAAAGAAGTTTGCAGATTCCTGGCTTAATCATTCTGAGAACTGGTCCCAAATCAGTGATTGATGCTTCCTCCTTCCGCCTCTTCTTCCCTTCAACTCCCTCCCTCTACTAGCAAACACACGCATGCACGTGCGCGCACGCACACACACACACACACACACACACACACACACACACACTGTGGAAGGGAAGGGAAACCAGCAGTGGCTGGGAAGAGAAGCAGGAAGAGCATGGGAAGAACACTAAAAATATTCTTCTTAGACACAGCTGCATTTCTCTAGAAGGTAGAGCCAGGGAACTGTGCATCTCAGTGTGTACATTTGTGGGGGCGGAGATTAGAGTCGGTGTGAGAAAGCACATGTTGGAAATGGTGTTTTTATGTACATGTAACAGAAGGTGTGTGGTCTAGAAGAGTGTCACTAAATCTCAGGTTTATTTGGAAAAGCTACCTGCTCCCTTCCAACCAGAGCTGCTTTCAATTTGTTAACTCAGCAGAGGTGGGAGTAGGGACAGGGATGGGCCTGGATGGGGCACCTCAGGAGAATTTATTCACACATTTCTACTCTTTACTTTCTCTCTTTCCCTCAACTAATGAAGTAGCAACATGGGATGCCAGCTATTGTGGCGATACCACTTCAAGAATATTCGTGATTCTTGAACCATCGATAAAAAGCTTAAGTAACAGTGCAGGCAGAATGTTGATTTCTTGGGCCCCTCCACTCTCACCTTCACAGCGCTGGATTCCAGGGCAGGGCCGACCAAGTGTGCTCTACCACTGAGCTGAGCTGCACCCCCACCCTCCCTGTCTTTCAAATTGCTTTACATGGCAGCAACTGATTCCGCCAAGTGAGCAATTTGGAAACAAAACCTAAGGCTAGCTTCCTGGCTCTAGTCCAGGTTGTATTAGTCAGCAAATGTTGTCCCAAAGTCTGATCCTTCACTGAGTATGTCCTTGTTCTCTCTACAATTCTCTCTGTCAAAACTAGCTCTCAGAAATGGAATTGAGAGGGCAGTGCCTGTAGCTCAGCGATGTAGCGCTTGCCTAGCATGTGCAAGGCCCTGGGTTCAATCCCCAGTATGGAGACAAGTGGGGGAAAGTAAGTACATAGGAGGGGAGATATTCAGAGCAGTTCTGGGGAACAAAAAAGTTTTCTTCATCCCTTAAAGCCACATCGATATTGCTGAGTCTTCCCCTGCTTCTCTTTCACCATCCATATTATGAGAATGCTAGCATTATTAGTGTATTAGTGTTGTTAGGAAGACCAAATAAAATAATCACAGCATGTAGAGAATTTAGCATAGGGTTTAGTATATAAAATCTCAGCAAGTGTTAGATCTTTTTCCCTTCCTCCTCCTCCTCCTCCCCTTCCTCCTTTGCCTCCTTCTCTTCCTCTACCTCCTTCATTGCTGAGGATCAAACACGGGACATCATATATGTTCAGTATACATGCTCTACCCCTGTGCTCAGCCCGGATCTTTATTTTGGTCACATGGCCTGCTCACAGTGCCACCCCTAACAGAACATATGTTCTTATCCTACATGCCGCTAGCCCTGGAATACTGTACACAGGTTACACCTCCGTCGTACAATAAACAAGAGAGACTCTAGAGGGAATTATCCTGAAAGGAAGGGTTGTGGCATGAGGAAATGCTAAACAGACTGTCTCTTTAGTGAAAAATACAAGTTGGATGCCATTAAAATGTTTGATTTTGTATGTGTGATAGTACAGTATATTGGCTAGGGCTTCAGGACTGTGGAGATAGCACTTACCATCTCTAAGCCTCAGTTTCCCCAACTTAAATGAATACGTTAAGACTTTGTTTTTAGCCAAGTGTAGTAGCACACACCTGCAATCCAAGAGGCTGAGGTAGGAAGATCACAGATTAGAGCCCAGGCTGGGCGACTTAGCAACACGCCATCCCAAAATAAAAGTTAAAAAGGGCTAGAGTGTGACTCAGTGTAAAGGCCCCGTGTTCAATCCCCAGTGCTAAAAAAATGGCTTTGCTTTTGAGGATTAAGTGAGAATTGAGTGTGAACTTTTTAGTACAGAATCTGGAGCATAAGTTCTCAATAAATGCTAACCATTGTCTCATGGGCTTGTTAACCAAATACTAAAATTGGAGAATTAGTAGACTAGTACTCCTCAGAGTATACCTTAACCAGTTCAGGCTGATAAAAAAAGTAACGTAGACTGAGTGATTTATAAAGAACAGAAATTTCTTTCTCAGCGTTCTGCAGGCAGGAAGTTTGTGGCACTGGGTCTCTTCCATATTGCACACTATCAACCTTCACCTTGTGTCCTCATGTGGTGGAAAGATAGAAAGATCGCTCTCTAGAATCTCTTTTTAAATTTTCCTCTTTTGCAGTCCTGGGGATGGAGTTCAGAGCTGTTGGGCCAGCATTCATCACGGAGCCACACCCCAAGCCCTCTGGCATCTCTTTTATGAGAACACTGAACCCACCATGAGTGCTCCATCTTCAAGACGTGGTCCCGCTCACCCCCAAAAGCCCCGCCTCCTAACACTATCATGTTGGTGTTTGGAATCTCAACCTATGAGTTTTTTTTTTAATTTTTTATTAGTACATGTTTGTAGTACATAATGATTACATACATTGTGGGGGGTTGATACACGTACATAACACATCTTGATTCTTTTTTCCCTTTTTCTTCCACCCCCTTCTTTTAAAAAAAATTTGCCAGTATCAGATTCATTTATTTATTTTACAAATTCTTATCAATTTAATTATTATAAACACGGACTAACAGGCAGAAAGTATAAAACACTAAGACAAGTGTACTAAATCAATGTACATTTTTAGATATATTGGCCATGCTGGATTATATAACTTCTTTTCTCTTTTTTTCCCTGTTGTATATTTTTTATTTTGCACTTTATTTATGTACTAGTTTCTCATGTAAGAGAAATCATGCAATATTTAAGCTTGTGTGTCTGATTTACTTCACACTATGATCTCGAGATGCTCCCATTTTCCTATAAATGACTCAAGTTTATCCTTCTTTATGGCACAGTGGTACTCCATTGTGTATGACTATCATATTTTCTTTATCCATTCATCTTCAACCTATAAATTTTGAAAGCAAGGCTTGGGGATTTAGCTCAGTGGTAGAGCACTCACATAGCAAGCTCCAGGGCCTGCGTTTGATCCCCAGTACTGAAAAAAAAAAAGTAAAGAAAAGAAATGTTGAAAGCAATACAGAATGTTTATTTCATAACACAATGTGAAGGGGGCAGTGCTTGCAGGAATAAAAGGAAATTTTAATGTATACTATGAAATGTTCCCAGCAATATAAACAGCAATAATAGAGCTAACAGATATAACACAGTTACTATGTGCAAGATGTATTCCAAATAGGTAATATCTGTAATAGCTCATTTAATCGCCATAAGCGGTCTACGAGGGGAATATTATCAATACTGCCATTCCCACCTGGCAGACAAAGGAGACTTTGGCCCAGAAAAGTTCAGTAACTTGACCAAGGTTGCACAACTCGCATGCGGAACTGGAACTCAGACTCAGGCAGCTTGGCATCAAGTCCATGCCACTTAACAATTCTGCTGTCCTCACAAGAGATGATACAGGCAGGGATTACAGAGAGTTTCCAAAGGGCTGGGTTGTAGCTCAGTGGAAGAACACTTGCCTACCATGCATGAGACTGTAGGTTTGAGCCCAGCACTGCAAATAAATAAAGTTTTAAATAACTTCAAGAAGGAAACATGGTATGATCTGAATGTTTGCCCCCCTCCCAAATTCATATGTATGTTGAAACCCTAACACCCAAGGTGATGATATTAAGAAGTGGAGACTTTGAGGGATGATTAGGTTGTTGAGATCGGTGTCCATATAAAAGAGACCCTAGAGAGCTAAAAGTTCCCTTCTCGCACACGATTGCACAGAGAAACATTGCCATTTGTGAACCAGAAAGTGGGCTCTCACCAGATACCCAATCTGCTAGTGCTTCAATCTTAGCCTACCAACTTCTGCATCTGTGAAAATTTTGTGTCGTACATAAGTAACTCAGTTTATGGCGTACTCAGTCTTCCAGAACCACAAATTCTGCATCCCTGGACCAACAAGAGATTGAAAATAGTCAAAGAAAAAATTGTGTCGGTACTGAACATATACAGGCTTTATTTCTTATCATTACGCTCAAAACAATACAGTATAACAACTATTTACATAGCATTTCTATTGTATTAGGTATTTGTTATTGTTTAGCTCTAAATGGCTTCCAAAGCCTCACGTGTTTGGAAAGTGATTGAATTATGGGGGAATTATAGCTGACTTGCTATTAGGAGGTGAGATGTGGTCAGAAGAGGTGGGTTACTGTAGGCATAACCTGGAAGGATATATCTCCCTTCCCGGCACCTCACTTGATCTCTCTGCTTCTTGTCTGCCATACCCTGAGCAGCTCTCCTTTGCCATATTCCTCTGCCATGCCGTTCTGCCTTGGAGCCAGCTGACTATCACTCTCACCTGGCAGACAGAGGGGACTTTGGCACAGAAAGGTTTAGTAACTGAACCTTGGTAACTGAAACGTGAGCCAAAATAAACTTCTCCATCCTTAAGTTGTGGGTGTCAGGTATTTTTTTCCCAGCAATGAAGAAAGTGAGTAAAACAGATTTTGGTACAGAAGTGGTCCTGTTGCTGCGACACTACTTGACCATGTGCTTCAGAAGCCTTTGGAAGTGGTTCACGGGAGGCGTTTGGAAAGTTTTGGAGGTGCTAACTGGAGAAACAACTATAGAGTGCTACGTTTCCATTGTATTACGTGTTTCTATTGTTTAGATCTAAATGGCCTCCGGGCACTCAGAAGCCACCACAGCCAAGATTCAAGGGCACCCTGCTACTGCTCAAGTTGGTGGCAGACCTCGGTATAGTCCACATGGTGGTGGTTTTACAGGCATGCAGAATGCAAGTGTTGTAAGGTCAGGGAGGTTTCCACCCAGATTCCAAGAGAAGGCCTGGAAGGTCTGGGAGTGTGCCCTGAGATGGCAGTGTGTAAAGCTGTGAGAGTGAACCAAAAAGTTCAGTGGAGACCCTAGGAACTTGGAGAGGCCAGGACCGCAGAATGTCTGAGGAGTGCCACAGGATGTGAACAGAGCCTGTCCAAGAGAGAAGCCATAGTGACTTTAGCAGGCAGTGCCGGGCTGCTCAAGTCATTTGGAGCTCACATCTTTGCCCCAGGTGCTAGACACAGAGCTACCAAATTTAATGTTTTCCCTGCTGTCTGTCTTGTTTTGTTTCTGTCTTGTTTTGTTTCTGTCTTGTTTTGGTCCCATTCTGGTCTTTAATGGTGATGTCAGTACAGCAGCATCTCTCACTCCCATTCACCTGTTTAAGTCCATCTTTGTTCTCAGTTTGATGTTAGCTACTTCCACAGAGACGTTCTGCTGATCCTCCAGAGTAGGTTACAGCCCCTCCACCCCAGCTACTGCTGTAATTCTCACACTTGATAAGGTATGAATTATTTGTTGAATGTCTGTCTCACACACTAGAGGGAATGATTTAATGGATCTATTTTGCATATTATTGTACCCCCATTCCCTAGCTCAGGGGTCAGCAACTTATGGCCTATGGCTCAAATCTAGCCTAGTCTGTTTTTATAAATATATTTGTATTGACACGCAGCCATATTAATCTGTTTGCATATTATTGATGACTGCTTTCATACTGCAACAGCAGAGTTGAGTACTGTAGCTGCAACAGAAATCATGTGGCCCAGAAATCTTACAAAACATTTGTTATGTGGCTTTTATGGAAAAAGGTTGCTAACCCTGGCTACCTCATAGATAATCGACAGATATTTGTTTTGTAAATAGGCATATGTATTATTTACGTACTTAATGAACATTTACATAGCACTCACTATTGTCAAATACTTTCCAAGGGCCTTACAAGTATTAACTTCTGTATTCCTCATAACAGCTCAATAAGATAGGTGGCATTGTTGTTTCCATGTTACTGGGAAAGACACTGGGAGGCAGAGAGGTTCAGTATCTCGCCCAAGATCACAAAGCTTGAGGCCCCACAGTCTATGCTATTTGTGAAAACAGACCACGCGTGTGACCTAGTGTTGTCGTGTTGGAAAGAGAAAATTGCTGACTGGTTCTGGGAAGGGGAAGGATGTGGTCAAAGCAGCAAAAAGAGATAATGTGGTCTAATTGCACAAAGCCCCTGTAGGACTCGGTTGATGCCAAGAAGACGCTAAAACATACAAATAAGCAAAGCATCACTAAACTCTTCCTATAGCTAATGGAACTAAGCATTTTTTTCCCTCTAAATCAAGCTGGAGTTATTATCTCCCTACCTGTGATTCACTAACTGATTAAAGCTTCCAGTTCACTCAGTGTCTGGGCCAGTTTATTTTACTCTTGTGCTGCCAAATACTCTGCTTGTCCTCCACTTTAGCCGACTGTCTTCCAATACCTCCCACCATGGAACGAGGCAATGACACATGATTGATTCGATGCAAATATGTCCTTTTCCTGACAAAACAAATAAACCATGGACTACAGTTGTGCTATTAGGCATTTCCTCTTCCTGTCTCTGCAACCACTAGGGATATATCTCCAGCTGCATGTAGGGAGGAGTGGCAAATGCCATCAAATGTGGTTTTAGCTCCAAGGTCCTGTTTTGAGCCACCAGTGTAGTCCTCACTGTTGGCTTGGCTTCTTTGTGCATGCTAGAAGCAATTTGTTGGTTAGACTTGAGAGACCTTGCGGGGTGTCAGCAGAAGCAGATGGTTGAGCAAGCTCTAAGAGAGACCAAATGAGTCTGTTTTCCTTTTCTTGGCAGGACCAATAGAATTTCACCACACTCCATCCGTAATGAGGGCATGGGCTGGAAATCTGGGTTGGCCTTGGGGTTCAACCTACCTGGAGACTTCAGAGCTTATGGCCAAAGGCAATCTGAAAGTCACTGATCAGGAGAAAAGCTGAACGAGAGATCCAGATAGTCCAACTGAAGTGCCAATTGCAATGGGCAGACCAAAGGGACAAAATCTGGGCTCTGCAAAGCTGGTAAGAAAAACCAAAAGCAGAACAGAGCAAGAGGAAGTCAGAGACAGAACCAGTGAACCAATAAGGATTCCCTGCACTCTTGGGACAGAGTTATGGAATTTTGTTTTGTTTGTTTGTTTTTTGGTTTGCAGTACTAGGGGTTGAATACAAGGTCTTTGTGCTGAGCTACATCCTCAGCCTTGGCCTCGGCCTTGGCCTTGAGGAAGGAGCAGTGTGAGCACAAACTCTCCATCAGAATGCAAATCCCAACTGCCATCCTGAGTCACCACTGAGCCCTTATTAGTCCTGTGGCTAGTTATTCAACCCATTAAAGCCTCAGCTTCTCCATCTTTACAGGAAAATAACAGTGTAGTTAGTATTTATCCTGTTCAGTTGACAAAATAAGAGAACGTGCTAAGTGCTTAGCACACATAAGCAATAAACTTTGTTTAGTATTGTTTTTTAAATGCCATCAAATTGGCTCAAAGGATAAACATAAGCCAGTAGCAGGCAAAACTTGTATACTGCCCACTCCACAACTTGAAATCCATAAACAGGTGCCCTGAAGAGGAAGCAAGAAGAATGTCACTGCTGCCGCTGTTCCTATGGCTGGGCCTGCAAAGGCCACTACTGCTCAGACGGGCTGGCAGCAGGAACGCAGGCAAGTGAACTCACTCTTTCAGCTCATCTTTCAGAGGGAGTTTTCTCTTTCCCAACAACCTTTGTTTCCCTCAAAGGAACAGGTCCTGCTAACCTGATCTTGGGAAGAGAAAAGCTGCTGACTCAGTCATACAAATGTAAGTGCTGCTGACTTGTTTTCCACAATCAAGAACTGTCAAGGTTTCCCAAAGTAGGCTTGATTGCACCAGCGGGAGATATAGAAAGAAAGGTAGGGTGTGGATTTGGAAGCTTTGTAATTTCAGAGTGATATGAGGTCAGTTGGCGGAGAAATCCTCTGCTATCATCCACTGCAGGCATCTTTGCACCTTTGTCCTCTTTTTTTCTTTCTTTCTTTCTTTCTTTCTTTCTTTCTTTCTTTCTTTCTTTCTTTCTTTCTTTCTTTCTTCCTTTCTTTCTTTCTTTCTCTCTCTCTCTTTTTCTCTCCCTTTCTTTCTCTCTCCCTTTCTTTCTTCTTCTTCTTCTTTTTTGGCAAAGCGTTTAGGCCAGTGTTGTTCAAAGTATACTTCAGCTACCACTTGCATCAGAACCTACTGAAGAACTAGCCAAAGCTGCAGATTCTGGGCCCCTGAGTTTTCATTCATTAAGCTCAGCCATCTGCATTTTTAACTGGGTACCAAATGTATTCTGTTACTCTACTTGATGATTTAATTTTTGAACTGATGACATTCACATGGCAATTTAAAAAATATATAAAACACAAAATAGTATAGCATGAAAGTCTCTTTCACATCCCTGTACTCAGATGCATAATTCCTACCTTACTCCCCTGCCACTTGCCATGCAAATCCACGTAATCACTATTACCTATTTCTTGTGAATTCTTTCAGTTTCTTTATCAGATACAAGCAAATGAAAATTACACATAATATATATCTGTAACATATCTGTATATAATATAGGATAGTTAACATATTCTATATAATTATACATAATTATAAATACACAATTTCATAATACAAAATCTATCCATATATATCATTTCCCCAAAATTAACATATTTTACACACTTCTCTGTAGCTTTAAAAAACAATGTAACTTAAAGGTCTTTTCCTATCTACCATAGAGAATTTTTTACTAGGTTTCACAGCCGTATAGCATTCCATTACATGGAAGTACAGACTTTAACCAGTTTCTTATGGGCTTGTACGTTATTCCAATGTTCTAGTAATGCAATCAGTTGATGTAATGAATTACTTTGTATACATCATCTTCCAAATGTAGGATGAATTTTCAAAGGGAAACTGCTTCTCTAGTAGATTATATTGTACATTGGATTTAGGAAACACTGACTTACGAGTTGCTGATGTAATAGGACTGATTTGCTTTTGATTAAGAAGACTTATAGAATGCCAGGGCTGGATTGACCCTTAGAAATCTTCCTTGTTTTACAGATGAAGAAATCTATTATGAGACAGAGGCAGAGATTTTGCTCAAGTTTACAAAACAGGTTGGTAACAGAGCTAGAATTGGAGCCCAGGACTCCTTACTCCTAGACCAGTGTTTTTCTGCTTATTATTATCACTGATGAACAAATGTGGAGTGTCCTGTGCAGTATACTGTGGTCTCTAGCTGGTACAGACAAGGCATGCATTGGAAAGATAATGCAGTGTACCCAGCACTAAATATCAGATCTCTCCAGTCATGGAATGGTAGACTTTCATAAGGTATCAGAATTAAGCAAACTGTTTTATAAATTGTCGTGAACTCTTGTCCTCCTTCCACAAAGTAGAGAAAGGCCAGGGTTTCCCTCCACATCAAATTTACTGTTCCCTCTGGGAAAATCAAAACCTTTGCATCTCTGTGTAGCTTCTTTAATAGGCTTCTTGGAGAAAAGAAGATGTCGCTAGTGATTTGTTACTGAGGACCAAAACTGTAAGGAAAGTGGCTTGGGTTGGTAAATTCCAACAGAGGCCTTGGTTTTATTTCATAGATCCATTTCACAATGCAGAGAAAACCTCCTTGAGCAAGTTGGGGTCTTCCAGAAGGAATAAGTGACATCTCAAAATCTCTCTTCCCACAATCTCATCCTCAACGTTGGCGGTTTGATTTTTCAATTATGACCTCTAGGAGGTGCTTGCTGTTGCTGCCACCTTTTATTTGTCATGGAGGTATCCACACAATCTTCATCAATAATACAGATTTTTTGTAGCATATCAATATCAATGAGATCAGAACAATATCAATGTTTTTCTCCCCGTCTTAACCAAATAAAGGGGGAGATTTTTGTTTTGTTTTGTTTTTTACCGAGTTATTGTTCTGTGAAGTCTTGTGAAAAGAGGAGGGACGGTTTGTCTATTAGTGCTATTTCTGATCTCAGCTTAAAAGCAGCAAGTTCTCCTAGTTGGCTTCTGGACAGGCATCAAGGGAGCCTGGGAATTTGAACTGTAGGGGTTTTGTACACCGCCAGAGAAGATGCCTTCTTTATCCCATTATCAGCCACTTTACAGTTCTAATTTTGATGAGAACAAGACAATTGTTAAGTGAAGTACTCCTCACTCAACAGCTTAATCAACCATAGCCATAACAGCCTCCTCTTTGTCTGGTCAGCAATCATTTGTCTCATGAGAGAGGGGAGAGGGAGAGAGCTTTCAGAAAGTAGCAGGTAAAAGTAACTGAAGGAAATTAAATTGTAAGATTTTTTTTTCTTTAGCCTCGAAACATATATAGCCTAATGGAATCCAGAGCATTTACTCCTGGGAGCCCTTCACCTCCCACCCCCATTTCTAAGTAAAATGATGAACTAGGATTTCATCAATCTCACAGCAGTTAGCCAAGAACAGCTGGACTGTTGAAATCATCTAACGACTTTACCCCAGCGCTTATAGATACATTCTGCTATTCTAGGCCAGTCTTTTTCAAAGTATAGTCCTTGGGGCACATCTAACCCAATCACTTGGGAAGTTTGTTTAAAAATGTTTTAGCTCAGACTACCGAGTCAGAATCTCTGGCAGTGGGGATCCGTAAATCCACATTTCCTTCAAGTTTACTGGGTAAATCTGTTGTACCCTAAAAGACAAGATCTTCTAACCTTACTGTGAGGAGACTCTGGTTGTTCCTAGAGTTTCCAATGTTGTAGGCACATGTAAACATGATGTCAGCAGCAGAGGATGTTTACTAGACATTTACTGTATGGGATGCATTGAGCTAAGGGTTTTGGACATTGTTCTTACATATATAATCCTTGCAATTACCAAGTAAAGCAGAGAATATTATCTGTATCTCACTGAGCACATAAACAAGATTTTGGAGAAGTGAAGGAAAACCAGCTAGTAAATGACAGGTGGGGTTCAAATCTACCTTTATCTATCTCCCAAAGCTATGATCTGAGCTGAGCTGTTACTATACCTCCAATAATTATTCTAAAACAGGTTGTAACAGGATTTACTAGTGCTTACGCGATATCCCATGAAGTGGTAAGGTGGGGAGTTATCACACTGTGGAGGAGCAGACTGTATCTGTGAGCAGACTGTATCTGTAGCATTGTTTTGTAATCGGACTTTAAAAAAGCAAATCCTCTGTCTCTGTCCTGGTACGCCATCTTGGAGCATTCATTTCCACTTGCTGAAAGTAATCTGGTTCCTCTGTTTACTTGAGCATTCAGCATTCTGGACAGTGATATTTGTTTGTGCCAATGCCCTATTACAAAACTAAATTCATTCAAAGCATGCTTTCCATGCAGCAGATGTTTGATGTGTTGGATGCTTGTACAAGTGCCGATCTTGCCAACTCAGTGTTTACTCTGGCCAAGTACTAGAACTCTCCACTTTTACCAAGTCACTGCTGAATATTTGGTTGTATATTTGTGCTTAATCCCAGAAAAATGCAATTGAAAAGCCGTTGTTATCAAACAAATTGGATGCCACTATTTTGCTGTGCAACTGGTTGCTCCATGATATGATTGCTTCTTAAAAATCTCAATCACTGCAGCACACTCAAATGCTGGCCTTCAGGGAGCTGCCACAGATCCGCTTTTAGAAACTGACTGTCTATCAACAAGAACAAGTTGAGTTTGATATTTTTGGAAAGGGCATTTAATATTGGCCTTTAATGATGCCGAGTATATAAATAAAAGGGATATCCTTCCTGGATAGCAAAAGACTAGGAAACCTTAAACTGAATTAAATGTGTAGTCCTCAACAAGTCATTTCTTCTTTCCTGGGTCTCAACTGAAGTGTGACCTTGGACTAGATGACAGAGAAGGACCTTTGCAATCTCTAAACATTTACAGCAAAACACTCAAAGTAGGCAAACTTCCAGAGCAATCTTCCCACTTGTTGCCTGTTAATTAGCTATACGTTTCATTGCTCTATCTAAAAAAAAGACCCCAAATTAGCCGGATATGGTGGTGAAATCCTGTAATCCTGGCACTCTGAGAGGCTGAGACATGAATATCGAAAGTGCAAGCCCACCCTGGGTAATTTAGCGATTTAGCAAGACATTGTCTCAAAATTAAAAAAAATCTTATGATCTTTTGCTTTCTAAATTATTTATACTTTGGGTTTCTCATATAAGACAAACTACATTATATTTAACCTTTTATGTCCAATTTATTCCTTGAAGATTATTGTTTTAAGGTACATAGATTTTCCTACAAATAACGAAATTTTAGCCTTTATAGCAGAGTACTACTATATAAATACTACATATATAAATGTGTACATATATATGTACTGCATATATAGATGTGTATAAATACCATATTTTCTTTATCCATTTATTTGCTGATGGCCATATAAGCCACTTGCAAGATTTATCTATTGTGAGTTGTCCTGCTATAAACATGGGTATGCATGCATTGCTGTAACACAGTGTCTTTATCTTTTTCAGGAAAATGCCTAGAAGGGGAATAATAAAAGGCCTGGGGACTGTAGCTCAGTGTGAAGGCTCTGAGTACAGTCCTCAGTAGCACAAAAGAAATCCCAAACTATCTTGGATTAAGCAAGATAGAAGTTAATTTTTCACTCAGTAATTTGAGTAGGTGTTCCAGGGTTGCTATGGAGGTTTGGGGATATTAAGAGAATAGATTCCTTCCATCTTGTTGCTCTGCACCTTGTCAGCATTTCAGAAAGGGGTTAGCATGGGCCCCGTGGGAAATATATTTCCTTTTTTAAAGGGCACAATTTAACGGTTATACATAACACTTTTATTTATGTCCTATTGGTCAGGACATAGTCACATGGCCACTTCTAGCTGCAAGGTGCAGTCTTTAGCTGTGCTCACAACTGCACGTAAATTTCCTATGATTATAGGAAGACCTGAGAATAGGTATGGCTGTGTCTGTTTTCTCCCAAAGACTCTTCAGCTCATTGGCCTGTTCCTTACTTACTGTAATCAAGCAAGAACGTTGTCGATGAAAGGAGTGGGACAGAGTTTCATGGCCTGGTGGAGAATGAGTCAACGGCCAGGTTCAAGGGAACTTACACTTCTCGAGAGGCAGAGTATCTGCCCTCCAAGTTGCTGTCATCTTTGAAGTCTCGTGAGCCTGCTGGTTCCCCAACATGTTAGAATGAATTCTGTCTTTTTGCTGAACTTAAATTTCAGGCATTGTTTCCAGGGTACTGGCAAGAACTGGCTGCCATTTTTCTTTTTTGTTCATCTATTTGTATCAGCTTACATATATACACTTTTTTTTTTAGTATAAGTATTATACAGGATGTAGATTTTGGTATCAGATCTATTTAGCTTCAAGCAATCTTAACCACGCTAAGGTTTAATTTCTTTATTTCGTAAAATGCAATCAAACCTAATTCAAGGAACAATTATAAGGATTATGTGAGTCAAACCTTTGAAAACACCCAAATATTGCACATATTATGCACCCAGTAAATATTCTTTCTATTAATACCAAAAATAGCATGGATACTTTATTAAGTGCCTATTATATATGTGCCAAGCACTGTGCTAGCTTCTACATAAATTGCTGGTTTGCAAATGAAGTATGTAGGAGTCATCAAAAGCTCAAAGATCTGCTTAATTAGGGCTTTGTAAATGAATGCAGATTACTACTTTCACTTAACAGAGAGCAGAAATTCGCTTTGTATCCGGGAAAGGCCTTGAATGCATGAGAATTGCAGGAAAGAGCAAACCAGTGACCCCAATCTGGCGATAGTTTCCATTCCTTTCTTCTCTCAAAAACAAAAATTCAGTTTGTTGAATTTTCTTCAGTTTTTGATACTTCCTCTGTCACCTTTGTTGGAGGGCATCTGCTATCCTAGAGCTATGTCTTAAACGTTTGTAGCATTCTCCCTCTCTCAGAATCATGCTAACTCCAAGACTGACAGTAATTTAAATGCCAACCAACTACTTACTGGCTTAGTGAGTGATCTTGGGTAAATAACTTCCATATTCTGAGCCTCAATTTTCTCATTTGTGAAATGAATATATTAACAATATGTATATTAACAGTATTTACTTAATAGGCTTCTTCATAAGATTGAATGAGATAATAACTTCAAAGGGCTTAGCATGGTGCCTGGCACTTAGTAATCAATAAATTCTAACTATTTTAATTTTGCCTTAATTCATTCACTCCACGGGTGTTTGTTAAGTGCTCAGAATAAACTAGGTTCTGCACCTTCCAAACATCTTACAATCTCACTGGGAAAACAAAACAAAATATAACCTATGAAATGTTAAGTATAAAGCTGAATGTCATCCACGACAAAGAAAAGACAGGATGAGAGGAGGAAGAGATCATTGTGGACTAGAGCAGTGCTTCTAATATTTTCCTGGTTTGGTTCTTACCTTCCTCTAAACCCTAGAGCTGGCATTGGATCAGTTTGAAAAACAATGGACTCAAGTGAATAAATTTGATTGGATAGAGGGAAAGGGATAGTTTGGGCAGAAACCATGGACATATGTAATGCAGTAATGGAAAAACAGCAGGCTGGGACTGGGACAGGTTGTAGAGGGCTTGAAATGGTCATGGAAAGAATTTGATTATTTTTTTTAAGAGTAGGAAATTTATTGAGAGAAAGAGAGCTCCTGAGAGACAGGAGGGGACCCGAGTGGGTTGCCAACGAGCCCACTTTTCAGGGGAAGTTTTATAGAGGAAAATCGTGAGGAGGGTACAATGTGTGTCAAAATGATGATTAACCAATAATATTACAAGTGTAGTCACTTAGGTAATATTGATCCAATGGGGAAGAAGGTCACGTAGCAAACGGACATGGAAAGAATAAAGACATTCAAGGATGGGGTGGATCTGGAGGTCTTGGTCACCCACCTGGGTGACCTAGACTTTATCAGATCAGATGAGTGTAATCTTCAGTTCATTGTTTATCCCTCAGCCTTATGTTGAGGCCTGACCTTCAATGGATGGCCTCTAGCCATAGTTGTAGTGTATTCTCCTCTTGTGTATTGACTCCATGAGGGCCCAGCCCTGTCTGACTGCCTATGATGTTTCTACCTAACTTAGCTGTCTATACTATTCCCCCCTCTGAAGAGGTGCCCTAACTGCGGATAGGGGAGAATGGGCAAAGTTTCCATCTAGCTGCTTCGAGCTGAGAAGGGTCGGTGTCAGGGAGACCTCAGTCAGTGACCTCTGGAGAGCTCATCTGATAGGCCTTGCGTACAAGTCATGTTGTAGTTTAGCAGTTATGAACTCCCTTCGCAAGTCCATCTAGTGGGTCCCAGTGAAACGAGGCCGGCATATTTGTAGTTGGTTCCATCTGTGTGATCACTTGAACCCTGATACAGGTTGTTACCAGCTTTTAACTATTATACATAAAACTCCTACAAATCTCTGTGTACAAGTCTTTGTATTGATAAGTGTTTCTTTTCTTATGGATAAATACTTCAGAGTGAAATGGCTGAATCATGTAGCAGATTGATGTTTTAAGTTTTTAAGAAATTATTAAATTGTTTTCCAAATTCGTTTAGATTTTACATTTTCACTAGCAACGTATAGGGCGTCCATCTTTTCCACATTCTCACCAACAATTGATATGGTCAGTCTGTTTAATGTTAGACATTCTAATATCTGAAGAGTAGTAACTCACTGTGATTTAATTTGCATTTTCTAAAGACCATTAATGTCAAGCATCTTTTCATGCACTCATTTGCCAGAAGTACATCTTCGCTAAAGTTTCTCCTTAAATTTTTCCCCAGTTTTAAAACCCGGGTTATTTATTTTCTTCTTATTAAGTTTGAGAGATTCTGTATACTCTAGACACAAGGGCTTTATCAGATATTTAATATTTAAATATTTCCTTCTGGTGTATAAATTGTTTTTCCAGTGTCTCTAGAAGAACAGAAGTTTTAAATTTTGGTGAAAACTAATTTATCAATTTTTTTCTCTTATGAATCATGCTTTGGGTGTCATATTTTAAGAAATCTTCGTCAAATGCAAGGTTAAAAATATTTTCTCCTATGTTGTCTTCAGTAACTTTTACAGTTTTAGGTTTTATATTTAGGTCTATGATCCATTTTGTGTTAATTTTTTTGGGGGAGTGCTGAGGATCAAACTCAAGGCCTTGTGCTCACTAGTGTTAATTTTTGTATAGAGCATGGGATATGGATTAAAGTTCATTTTTGTGAATTTGGATAACCAATGTTTCTAGCACCATTTATTGAAAAGACTATGTTTTCCCTCACTGAACTGCCTTTACAGCTTCGTCAAAATCAGTTGTATGAGCCTGGTGTGGTGGTACACAACTGCAGTCCCAGCACTTAGGAGGCTGAGGCAGGAGGATTACCATGAGTTTGAGGCCAGCCTGTGCTACATAGTGAGTTCGAGGCCAACCTGAACCACATAAACAGACCCTGTCTCAAAATCAACGACAGAAAAAAATCAGTTGTACATAAACTTATAAATCTATTTTTGGTCTCTATTCTGTTTCAATGATCTATTTTTCCATCTTTTTGCAAGTAGCATACTGTCTTGATTGCTGTAGCTTTATAATAAGCTTTGAAGTTAAATAACGCTACTCTCTTACCTTTGTTCTTTCCAAGGTAGTTATGGCTATTTTAGGTTCTTTGCATTTCCCTATAATTTTTGGAATAATATGGTCAAATTCCATAAAAAAGTCTTTTGATATTCTTATTAGAATTGAATTGAATTTGCAGAAAAACTTGAAGACAATTGGCCTCTTAATAGTACTGAGTCTTCTAACCCTAAATGTTGTATAACTATAATTTCATTAGATATTTTAATTCCTATCCCTGACATTTCATAGTTTTCAGTGGACTGGCCTTGCATATCTTCTGTCAGATTTATTGCAAAGTATCTCACTTTTGATGTTATTATAAATGGTATTTTTAAAGTTTAAAATCCTGATTTGAGTACTAGTGTATAGAAATACATTGATTTTTCTATGCAGAAAATATATCTTTCAACTTTACTAAATTCACTTATTCTGGTAACCGTTTTGTAGATTCCATCAGATTTTTTACATAAATTTTCATGTCATCAGTCATTAAAAACAGTTTTACTCTACTCTTCCTGAAATAGATGTCTTTTATTTCTTTTCTTAGCTAATTGCTCTGGCCACAAATTCTAGTACAACATAAAAGTAGTGAGAGCAGACATCTTTGTTTTGTTCCTGACCAAAAGAGGAGAACGTTTCATCTTTTATGTAAACAATAATTTTATCATATACATGCTCCTTGTCAAAATGAGGAAATTCCCTTCTATTCCTAATTTGTTTTGCATCTTTATCAGAAATAGATGTTGGAATTTTCAGCCTCTATTAAGATGATCATATGGTTTTTCATCTTTGTTGGTACAGTGAATTACATTAATTGATTTTCAAATATCAAAAAAATGCTTACATTTCTGAGGTAAACACCAATTGGTAGTAATCCATTATCCTTTTCTTTTCTAGTATTGGATTGGATTTGCTAAAATTTCTCTTAGAATCTTTGCATCTAAAATCATGAGGATTATCGACGTGTAGTTTTCATATACCAACTTTGTTATGTTTTGGTAAAGCTCTTCTCAGAATGAGTTTGCAAGGATTCGTCCCTCTTCAATTTTCTGGAAGAATCTGAGTACAATCGAGTTTCCTTGGGGGAAGAGAAAATCTTTCCACCTATCCACTAAGATTTTTATTTTTGGTTTTTATATGTTTTAGTTCTAAAATTTCAGTTGGTTCTTGTATCTTGTTTCTTTTCTGAGACCCTGTATTTTATATTTATCACAATTATATTTGTAATTGCTTGTCGATACATTTTTATGATGAATATTACAAATTCTTCACCAGATAATTCTGATATATCTGTCATCTTGGTGTTGACATCTGTTGATGTTTTTAAACATTTAATTTGAGATCTTCCTAGCTCTTAGTATGAGAAATGTTTTTATTGAAATTTGGATTTTTCAGACATGTTCTAGAGCTAGGTATTATTATTATTATTATTATTATTATTATTATTATTATTATTATTATTATTTGGTGCCAGGGATTGAAGAGCTAGGTATTATTTAAACGTTTGTTTTAGCCAACTTTTTCCAGAAAGCAAAGTATCATGTTCTGCCTTGTTACTGTCGTGTGGGGACAGTAGTCCAGGTTCCCCACTCAACCTCTGTTAGCACACAAGACTGGGGACTGCTCATTAGTTAGAGGTGGAAATGGAAATTCCATCTCTCTTCTACTGATACCTACCTGGCTGTGAGACGTAAGAGTGCCTTGTTATCACTGTCCACGTGGTATCCACTGACACCACAGGATGTAGGCAATCTTTTTACCATTTGTTACCATCTTAACTCCCCCAATGGGCCTTCTTTGATACTGCCCCAGATTCTCCACAAGGTCGACACTAGTGATGTGTGTAGGGAGGATTATTATAATCCAGCAGAGGTGAAAACCCTGGGTAGTTACTCTGACACTCCCTACTGGGTGGACTGGAGCACCACACATGACCTGGTAAGACCAGAAATTGAGATTCCCCACTCAGCTATTACAGATTTCTGCTATTACAGATTTCTGCTATTACAGATTTCTCCATGACATTTTGTTGATGCAGAGGGATTAAAGTATAGAAGTTTTCTGTCTTGCTAGACTGTCCATTTCCTGGTCCTTTGGCTCAAAGGGACAGGATTTGTTTTTTCTCTCACCCTGTTAGCATCTCTAGGTTTCTGGCTTCTTCAGTTCTAAGTTTGGGATATATATGTCCAAAAAGAAACTCAGGGAACTCACCACCACATGTTTCTCTGGATTTCAGGGTATCAAGTCAATTTGTCTTCTTTCCTCCACCTTTCAAATCTTCTTACATTTGCTTTCTGTAAACTGTCCAGGGGTTTTAGTTGTACTTAGCAGGAGGAATAGAGAAACATATGTCTACTCCATCTTTCCTGAAGCAGAAGTCCCACTATCCTCTGATTTCATTTTTGAAAAATATTTTAACTTGGTGTAAGATTCTAAATTGACATTTTTAACACTGTAAGGATATTGCTTCAGTGTCCTCTCATTTTTATTGTTTCTCATAAAAAATATATTGACATTTGTCTTTTATTTTTCTGAACTGGACATGCTTTTTCTGTATTTGAGATTTTTCTCTTTATCACTGGTTTTGAGCAATTTGATTATGATGCACTTGGTATGTTTATCTACATGTCTTGTGCTTGAGATTAAATTAGTTTTTTTTGGATTTGTAGACTTACGAATTTGATCAAATTTGAGGTCTTTTTTTCAAATACTTTTTCTGTCTCTCCTCCTTTTCTCTCATTTTGTCACCTAATTACCAAAATAAATTGCCCCACACCTTGCTGCTGCTTTTATAAATTCCCTTTTCTCTTGCCTATTTCATTTTCAATTGATTTTATTGCTGTGGTAGACTTTAAAAACAGCACCAAGTGATCCTCACTTCCTGGTTTTTTGTTCTTGTTTAATCACCTCCTATGAGTGTGGGCTGAATCTAGAACTTTCTTCTATTGAATGGAGTAAGGTAAAATTGATGGACTGTCTTTTCTAGATTAGCTTATAAGACTATGGCTTCTGTCTTGCTCACCCTCTATTTTGGGCTCTTCTTTACTTGTCTGATGCAGTAGTGTTGTGAGATTCCCAATGGGGAGGTTCGCATGACAGGGAACTGAGGGAAGTCTCTGACCAACAGCAATTGATGATCTGTGCTCAGCACTTCAGTGGCTTGTGAGGAACTATGACCTGCCAGCCACAAGCACGAGTTTGGAAACAAAGCCTCCCTCACTCAAACCTTGAGATGACTGCTGCCTGTGGGAGATTCTGAAACATAGGACCCAGCTAAGCTGCAACTAGATTCCTATGTACAGAAACTGTGAAATAATAAACACTGATATTTCAAGCTTCTAATTTTGAGGCTAACTTGTTATGCAACAATAGGTGATCAATACAGACTTGGGTAGCAGGGAGTGGAGCAGTGCTTATAAATACAAAACAAATATGGTAGTGGCTCTGAAAGCTAGAAGTGGGTGGAAAGGTAAGGGATTATGAGGAGCATGTTAAAGATAGCCTAAGCTTTGGACATAGCAATGGAAAACGTGTTACTGGAACCTGGAAGAAGAGGGATACGTATTATGTAACAGCAGGAAGTTTAGTGACATTGTCATCTGGAGTCACATGGAAAACAGAGCGTATACTTAATGAACTAGAACATTTAGCTAAAGAGATTTGCAAGCAAAACTTTGAAGATACTATTTGGTTTCTTCTTGTCTTTTAAAGTAAAATATGCAAGGAGAAAGATAAACTGAAGGGAAAATTATTAAATATAAAGGAGCCAGAAATCGTTAGTTTTGAACATTCTCAGCCTGTCCAGAAAGCAGACGATGCTGAAATTAAGTAATGCTTTCCTGGCACTCTCAGGAAAAATGGTCTACAGTGCATGAATATATGACTGTCCAACCTTTTGTTAAGAAATGGCAATATTATGCAGTAACACCAAGGACCTATTAAAGCATTAAGTGTGTGCATAATTTACAGATGTTCTAATTGGACCACAGAGGCTCTAGGAAACTGAAGAGCATTTTCTCTCAACTGCATCAGCAGAGTTGCAAGGTAGAAAAAGTTTAAAAATAGTTATAATTATGCTTTTGTCTAATGTAGTAAACCCCAATAAGATTCACAGAAATCCCATACAGATTTTGAGAAAATGATCACCAGAAACACTGACAGTTTTGGGTGAAAGAGACCCCGAGGGTACAAAATAAAGGAGCAGCGAGGCCATGGTAGTAAGTAGGCTGAGAAAACTACATACCTGCAAACACGTGTTACCTTTCATGAA
The DNA here is from genome assembly GCA_004026905.1 of Hystrix cristata. Taxonomy (NCBI): domain Eukaryota; kingdom Metazoa; phylum Chordata; class Mammalia; order Rodentia; family Hystricidae; genus Hystrix; species Hystrix cristata. The sequence goes on from PVJO010009546.1 coordinate 57,573, forward strand.
AAAGGAAGGACGATTCAGAGTATAGAGCCGAAGGCTCAGAAGGTAGAGCCTAGTGCCGTGGAGAATCAAGTCATGAAACCTAACTAAGGCACTTCCAACATTCGTCTGGCTGGATTTCAGAATTGCTAGGGACCAGTGACTGCGTTGTGTCCACTTTCCTCCATTTTGAGCAGTTATCTGTTCTGCCTGTCCCACCATTCTCTGGCGAAGTGTGTATAGAGGGGTGGAAAGGCTGTATCTTTTGTTGTACGTATCTGCAAATTGAAAGAAACTAGTAAGTAACTACATCTGAAGAGCTCCAAGCACTCATTTAAATGAAAAGATTTGGGATTTTGAGCTGATATTGTAATGATTTGAGGTTTTGAGGGACCAAAAGACATGAATCATTGGGGGCCAGAAGGCAAACTATACTAAACAGCTTCTGATGTGGTTCCCAATGCTCCCCACCTCCTGGTATTGACACCCTTGTATAAGACACCCCTCTCAAATTGAGTGTGGACGGAAGCTAGTGACTTGCTTCGAATGGCAGAATTCAGAAAAGACGAAGGGATGTTGCTTCTAATAGAAGGTTAGAAATAACATCACTCTTGTTTGTACTCTTTCTGACTCTCTCAATTGCATACTGTGATGAAGCCAGCTGACATGCTGTGAACTTCCACATAGAGAGGGTAATGTGGCAAGAAACTGAATGTAGTTTATACCCAACAGCCAGGGCCAGTGAATTGGAGCCCTCATTCAGACAGCCTGTGAGAAAGTCCGAACAACCACCATTGAGTGAACTTGGACTTGGATCCTGTACATCTTGACTTTGGGAGGACTCCTTCACTTTCAATTTCATTAAAGAGTTTGAAGAGTATTGGCATTACATCTTCCCCGAAGTTCTTGTAAAATTCAGAATGAATTTGTTGTGTACTGGGCTTTACTTTGTTGGAAGGTTTTTTTAATTACTGCCTCAATTTCATTGACTGTTATTGAATTATTCAAGATTTTTATGTCTTCTTGGTTCATTTTTGGTCATTCACACATATCTAGGAATCTCTTCATTTCTTCAGGATTCTCCAATTTATTAGAGTATAGGTTTTCAAAGTAGTTACAATAATCTACTAGATTTTAATAGGGCCCATTGTGATTTCACCTTTTTCATTTCTAGGTGCATTGATATGGGTCTTTTCTTTCCTTTTTTGATAATATTGGTTAAGGTTTTATCTATTTTGTTTAATCTTTTTTTTTCAATTTTATTTTATTAGTACATGTTTGTAGTACATGAAGTTTACATTTATCTTAGGAAGTGGGTACATGTACCTTACATATCTTGATTCTTTTTTATTCCCCTTCTCTTCCCCACCCACTTCCCTCCCCATTTCTAGATCCCTCTTCTCCCGGTTTCATTATTATTGTTGTAATCTTTAGTAGTAGTAGCTTGTGTTTGTGACATATAATGTTTACATTCATGTTCTATGTCTTAACCTGGGTAGTGACTACACAAGTCTGTATACACTGAAAATTTCTTTCAGCTGTCAGATATTATAAAAATATTTTTCAAAAAGCAACTACTGTGTTTCTTCCCAGAAATGTTTTGTGATTATAGCAAGTGGTGGAATTTACTTCAAAAGAATCTTTTTTGGGGCAGGGGTGCTGGGGATCAAACTCAGGGCCTTGAGCTTGCTAGGCAAGCGCTCTACCACTGATCTAAATCCCCAACTCTGAAAAAATCTTTCTGAAGACTTGCAAAATTCACAAGTTTCCGTAATTTGAGAGTAATATGAGGGGAGATAGGGATGTGGCTTGGTGTCAAAGCACCTGCCTACCATACATCAGTCCCTGAGTTCCATTCCCAACATGGCAAAACCATAAATAAATAAATTTTTAAAATTAAAGAAAAATCTTTCTTGGGCTGGGGAAATATCTCAGCGGTAGAGTACTTATTTAGCATACTAGAAACAAAGCTTTTCACTACAACAAACATGCAAACCTCAACAAAAACAAACAAAATAGAAACATGAGAAGATGAGCCAACAAAATGCATCCCCCAAACTCCTAACTCCCTGGAAGCTGCTCCATGGAGCAGTGAAGGAGAGGAAATCAAAAGTCACATGTGAGGTTGGGGATTTAGTAGAACACTCAAGTAATAGAATGTTTGCCTAGCAAGTGCAAGGCCCTGAGTTCGATCCCCAGCACTCCCCACCACCAAGCCACACATACGAATAACTTGAAATGATGTCAGAGGAGATACAAAACAGATCAATAAGGCATTTGGCAAGCTCACAGAAGATATAAGTAAAAAGATATTGGAACAAATAAGTAAATCATAGTGAGTCTACAGAAGATACTAATAAAAACCTAGAAGAGCTAAAGAAAACTATCCAAACATGAATGACCAGCAGAGAAAAGAATTAGCATTCATAATAGGACTCCAAATAGAAATACAAGAGTTTAAAAATTCTATCAAAAGTATGGTCAACAGAAATGACAAATGTGAGGACAGAGTGTCAGAACTAGAAAACAAGGCTGTTGTCAGTGACCAATTAATGAAAAATATCTTAAAAGCAACAAGAGAACATGAAAAATTGATCCAACAGCTCCTAGATGACCCCAAAAGACTTATCTAAATTTAATAAAAATTAGTGAAAAAATGGAAAACAGTACAGGTGGTGTAAAAAACCTGTTTACTGAAATAATAGAGGAAGCTTTCCTCTCTTATTTCCTCTATTATGTATAAGGAAAAAGAATTTAACAAACAGACAAGTGAGGCATATAGAACCCCAAATAGCCACAATTAGAAAAAGAACTTCCCCATAATACATCACAGTCAAAATCCCAGAAGTCCCACACAAGAACAGAATCTTAAAAGCAGTTAGAGAAAAGCAATGAATTACTTATAAAGGAAAAGCCATTAGAATTATAGCAGACTTCTCAACATATACTTTAAAGGCCAGGAGGGCTTGGAGTAAACTGTCTCAAACCCTAAAGGAAAACAATTTTCAACCCTGGCTGATGTACCTTGCAAAACTATCTTTCAAAATTGATGGAGAAATTTGATACCTTCATGAGAAACAGCACCTAAAGAAATTCATGACCACCAAACCAGCACATTCGATTCTCAAAGATACCCTAGAAAGACAAATGAAGCTAACAATGAGAAAAGGTCTAATAGAAAGAATACACCAGACAGGGTGAACAGTTAAGTAGAAGGGAAAGGTAGGGAATCAGCAGTGGAAAAATAAGACAGTAACAGGAATAAGTCAATACCTATCGCAGATAACTCTCAATGTGAATGGTCTCAATTTCCCAATCATAAGACACAGACTGGCAGAATCAAGAAATAAAATCCAATGGTATGTTGTATACAAGAAACACATTTAACCCCAAAAGAAACTTATAGATTAAAAATTAAAGGATGGAAAGCAATACACCATGCAATCAGAACCTGAACAAAAGCAGGTGTAGCTATCTTACATTCAGACTAAGTGAACTTCAAGTAAAAACTGACCAAAAGAGGCAAAGAAAGGCACTACATATTGATTAAGGGAATAATTCCAGCAAAAAGAGAGAACAATTATTATGATATACAATATACTCTTAAACAATGGATGACAGGAGAAATAAGACAGTGTCTAAAATTAAATGATAAGGCCAGTACAACATATCAGAACTAATGAGACACCATGAAAGCAGTCCTAAAAAGCAAGTTTATCACTGTGAATGCCCACATTCCAAAAACTGAGTGAGCTCAAGTAAATAATCTAATGATGCACCTCAATGTCCTAGGAAAACAAGAGCAATCCAAACCCAAAGGTAGTACAAGGAAGCAAATTATACAGATCAGAGCAGAAATCAATGAAAGTGAGAAAAAAAATGCAAAGAATTAATGAATCAAGGGATTCATTCTTTGAAAGGATAAACAAAATAGACAAACCATTAGCCAATCTAACCAAAAATAGAGAGAAAAGACACAAATCAATGCAATTAGAAATGAAAAACATGAAATCACAACAGGCACTGGTGAAATCAAGGTTATTAACAACTACTTCACAAACCTGTATGCCAATAAATTGTAGAATTCAGAAGGAATCAATAGATTTCTAGACACATATGAATTATCAAAACTGAAGCAAGATTTTAAAAAACCTGAATAATTCAATAAAAGGCAATGAAATTCAAGCAGTAATAAAAACAAAAACAAAAACAACCAATTAAGGAAAGCCTAGGTCTGGATGGGTTCACTCCTGAGTTTTAGAAAAACTTGAGGGAAATTCTAACACCAAAGATTTTTAATGAAATTGAAAGAGAAAGAGTACTCCCAAAGTCATTCCTGGAAGCTAGAATTCTGATTCTAAAAACAGACAAGGCCCCAACACAAAAAAGGAAATCTATAGACCGGTCTCTTTAATGAGTATAGATGCAAAAAATACTCAACAAGATACTGGCAAAAAGAATGCAATGTACATCGTACATCATACATCATACATCATGACCAGGTAGGCTTTGTCCCAGGGATGCAGGGATGGTTTAGCACACACAAATCAACAAACATAATACATCACATACAAAGAAGCATGAAAAATCACATGATAATAAATGCAGAAGAAGCCTTTGACAAAATCCACATCCTTTCATGATTAAAAAATGAAGAAAATAGCTATAGAACGACCTTATCTCAATGTGATAAAAGCCATTTATGATAAATCTACTGCCAGCCTTATATTAAATGGGAAAAACTGAAAATGTTCTCTCTAAAATCAGGAACAAAACAAGGATATCCACTATTACTACTCTTGTTCAACATAGTACTCGAAACATTAACAAGAGCATTCAGACAAGAAAAGAACTAAAAGGGATATTCACAGAAAAGGAAAAAGTCAAATTATTTGTAGATGACATGATCCTCTACATAGAAGACCCAAAAAATCCACCAAAAGACTCTTAAAATTAATAAGCAAATGTAGTAATGTAACAGGATACAAAAAACACACAAAAATCAGTAGCATTCTTGTACACTAATAATGAACCCACAGAAAAACAAAATAGAAAAAAATACCACTCACAATATCACCCAGAAAAATTAAATATTTAGGAATTAACCTGAGGAGGTGAAACACTTTTACAATGAAAACTACAGCACTTTGAAAAAGGAAATCAAAGAGAATATCAGAAAATGGAAAGATATCTCCTATTCCTGGATAGGCAGAACCAATATGTTAAAATGGCCCTGCTTCCAAAATTGAAATACAGATTTAATGCAAGCTCAATTAAAATTCTAACAGCGTTCTTTACAGAACTGGAGAAAATAATCCTAAAATTCATGTGGAACCAAAAGAGACCCAGAATAGCAAAATCAATCCTGGGCAAAAAGAGCAAAGTGGGAAGCACTACAATCCTGGACTTGAAGTTGTATTACAAAGACACTGTGATAAAAACAGCATATTACTGGCCCAAAAACAGACATGAACATCAGTGCAGCAGAATAAAGGATGCAGAAACAACACCAAGCACATTCAACTATTTGATCTTTGACAAAGGGGCCAGAAACATACACTGGAGGAAAGATAGACTCTTTAACAAATGGTTTCGGGAACACTAGCTATCCACATGCAGAAGACTGAATCCGCATCCATATCTCTCACCAGATACTAAAGTAAAATCAGAATGGATCAGAGAACAAAATATCAGAACAGAAACAGTTAACGAAAATAGGTAAAACTCTTAAAGTCATAGGTGTAGGAAAGGACTTTGTGAACAGAACCCTGGTTGCACGGGAAATAGTACCAAGAATCAGCAAATTGGATCATATCAAATTAGAAGGCTTCTGCTCAGCAAAAGAAACAACTAACAGAATGAAGAGACAACCTACAGAATGTGAAAAAAAATTTCCAGGCATTCATCAGACAGAACACCACTATCTAGAATATATAAAAACTGAAAACAATTAGACTTTCCAAAATAAAAGACTCAATCAAAAACGAGTAAGTTAGAGCTGGGGGATTTAGCTCAGTGGTTAGAGTGCTTGCCTTGCAAGCGCAAGGCCCTGAGTTCGATCCCCAGCACCAAAAAAAAAAAAAAAAAAAAAAAAAAAAAAAAAAAAAAAAAAAAAAAAAAAAAAAAAAAAAAAAAAAAAAAAAAAAAAAAAAAAAAAAAAAAAAAAAAAAAAAAAAAAAACGAGTAAGTGAAATGAGTAGACACTTCACAAAGAAGTACAAATAACCAATAAATATATGAAAAATATTCAACATCTCTGATTATTAGAGAAATACAAATGAAAACAACACTGAAATTCCATTCTACCACAGAAAGAATATCCATCATCAAGAAATCAAATAATAACAAATGCTGGTGAGGCTACCAGGAAAGAGGAACCCTTCTACAATGTTGGTGAGAATGTAAACTAGTACAAGCACTATAGAAATCAGTATGGAGATTCGTCAAAAAATTGAAACTAGAAATTCTATTTGACCCAATGATTCCCCTTCTAGATATCTTCCCCAAAGCATTAAAGTTGTCATATTACATTGATATATGCATACTCATATTTATAGCAGCACAATTCAAAATAGCTAAGTCTTGGAAGCACCCTATATGTCCATCAACGGATGAATGGATAAAGAAAATGTGGTATTTACACACACTGGAATACTATTCTGCCATAAAGAAAGATAAACTTGAGTTATTTGTAGGAAAATGGGTACAACTTGAGATCATAATGTTAAGTAAAATAAATTAGACTTACAAGCTTAAATATTGCATGTCTCTTATACAAGAAAACCCAAAGTATAAATAAAGAGCAAAATAAAAGATAGATTGTAACAAGTAGGGAGAATTTTCTCAAAGGGAAAGGGTATCAAGAGATGGAGGAATGTGGGAGGGAGAGGAGGGGAGGAGATTGGAAAAAAAGAGTTAAGATGTGGTGTGCATGTGAACCAGCTTCACACAAGGAATGTAAATGTTAGGTACTGCAAACATGTAGTAATAAAAAAGGATAGAGAGGGAAATGAAAGGTGATGAAGAAAGAAATTAACATGAATTATGTACATGTACCAACCCCCACAAGGAATGAAAACATTATGTACTACATGTGTGTATTAATAAAGAAAAATGGTCTGAAAAAAAATAAAGGGACTGGAAAAAAGAATGAGAGGAGTCAGGCATAGTGCCACACACTTGTAATCCAGTGCTTGGGAGGCTGAGCCAAGAGGGTCACAAGCCTGAGGCCACCCTGAGCTACATAGGGATACCATGTCTCAATAATAGAAAAATTAATTAATTAAATTTAAAAAGCATGCTGGGAGAGATCAACAAAGGACAAGAAGAAGGAGCAGCCAGCTATTGTGGTAGCTGGTGGGAAAATGGTGTCCTAGAAGCCAAGAGGAGACAGCATTTCAGGGAAGGGAGTTTCCTCTGTTTATAATACTGCGCAAATGTCAAACAAAATGATGACTGAGAATTGACGACCTGGTTTGAAAGCACGGAGAGTCATTTGAGACCTTGAGAGGAACTATGTTGGTGACATGACAGAGACAAAGCCCGGCTAGAGATAATTTAAGAAAAGGAGAGGAATTGGACAGAGTAAGTATAGACAGCACTTTCCAGAAGTTTTGCTGTAACATGAGGAAGAGAAATAATCAGAAGCTAGAAGGGGTTGTGGGATTAACGGAGGGCTTTATTTTTAAAATAGTAGATACTGATACATGTACAGAGGAAGAAATTATTGATACAAAGAAAGAGATGGCCCCTGTAGCAATAAGGGAATTTGTGGAGTTTTTGTTTGGTTTTGTTTTTTTCTTTTTCAGTACTGGGGGTAGACTCAGGCCCTGGCATTTATTACACAAACACTGTACCACTGAGCTACCTCCTTGTCCTGGGGTCTTGTTCTTAAGTATGTAATAGGTACATGGGATTAAGGGTATGAGTTGAGCTAGTAAATAAATGAGTCACGATTTGAACCAAATCTCTTATTTTGCCATGTACTGTGGCACACTCCTGTAGCGGCAGCTAATTGGGAAACTGAGGCAGGAGGATCATCGGAGACCAAGAGTTTGAGATGAGCCTGGGAAATATAACAAGGTCCTGCCTCAGAAAAAGCAACAAAGAATAAAAAGAAAGAACGAACCTTTCTTCAAAGCCTTTTATGCTCAAATTGCCATGCTGCAGCCTGGCCGGGCAATATGCAATAAGAATCTCTAGGCACACAGCTCCATACCCTCAATCACATACTCAGGGAACTGCTTATTTGGGATTCAGTCCACCATTTCTATTCGCCTTTTGATTGGGGGAAGAATTAAATCTATAAAACGTAACTGCAGCCTATCTTCTGATTCCTTAAAAGCTCTCCCATCCCCCTTCTGATTTCACTTGTCACTATACACAGAAAGCAGACTCAGTAAGTAAGGCCAGTGACTGCTTGGGCGGTTTTCGTAATACTGGTCTAATGAGCAAAGAACACTGTATCTCTCCCTGCTGTTTTCCCTCTACAGACCTCTGAGGTTGCTTTTGCTGGTTGTTATAGCGATTCTAGAAACAATAGCCATTTCTGTAGGTGCTTTTTCACCTGCCTAGAGGAATGGGCAAGGACGTTGGCAGATGAAAAGGAGAAAGCCAGTGGAAACCAGGAAATATCAGAGCCACCCTGTTGTAAATGTGCTTCTCTGTAGATTTGGAGAACTGCCAAGGGAGTCCCCTTAGGAAAGGCAACTCATTTCCCCCCAACTTCCCCTTGCTAGCTGCAAGGCAATAGGATTCAGATGCGCTACTCAGAATACTTGCAGAAATGTCTGGGTAGGGCTGGGGATTTAGCCCAGTGCTTAGAGTGTTTGCCTCGCAAGCATGAGGCCCTGAGTTCGATTCCCGGTACCAAAAAAAAAAAAAAAAAAAAAAAAAAGAAATGTCTGGGTCATTTGGGCTGCCTGGGCTGTCTGACCCCACAGAGGTGAGCAGACCCAAAGCAGCAGGGGCCGATGATGGGAGACTGACAAAAATACCTGCTAACTTTCCAAGTCAGGTGGCACCATTTGAACATTTTTTATTTTCTTATTTTTATTATTTTTTAGTGTACAAGGATTAATGTCTACTTTATTAACTAAGAACACGTATTTTTTACTACACTTGATCTTAACCAAAAGGCCGAGAAGCAATGAAAACATATGTTTTTTAGCAAGACTGTTTCTTATCCAGCAAGAGAAACAAGGATTATGCCAGTTATATGGCTATAAGGGATATATGAGCAGCACTTTCACGAAACAGTTTGGTTACATTTAGAACATATTATGACAGCAATCATGACTGACTGAATTATCCCAAGACAATTATATTTTTTAATTTTTAAAAATTTTAAATTATTAGTATATGTTTGCTGTACATAATAGTTACATTAATTTTGGGCAATTGGTACATGCACACAACACATCTCAATTCTTTTATTTTCCCTTCCTTTCCACTCCTGTTTTTTAAAAAGATTCTTTTTTTTTTGCCAGCATCAGATTCATTTATTTATTTATTTTATAAGTCCTTAATTTGAACATTTTTTTAGACTGTACTTGAAAGTAAATATAATTCCTTGGGCCAGGGGAAAGGAGAAATGTAAGGAAACAAGGTGAGAAAGAAAAAGATCTAAGTAGAAAAGATGAAGCAGTAAAAGATGTTGGAAGAGTGTCAGAAGGAAAAAGGAAGTGAAAACCCAGACTTGTCCTTAATGCTAAATATTTGGCTCCTTTACCCATAGATGTAAACTGTTTCTGCCCACCCCACCCTCAGTCTGCTCAAATGCACACTTCAATGCGAAGCTTAAGGATGAATTTTTACCTCAGAGCAAGAAGAAAAACCAGAAGTCTTTTTTTTTTTCTGCTACAATTCTAAGTGATTCCTCGTGTCCTCTTCCTATGTTTGCAGGGCCTGTGACCAATATAGTACTCGGCATCTGCTTCTAAGAACCCCCTTGGCTGGCCTCCATTAAAAATGCCATATATTAACAGAGCTCATGGAATATAATTGGAACACAGTATTATGTTATTCATTTCTTAATGTAATCTACTGCCTTTAGATACTGGAAATGAGAATTAGTCAAAGTCTAATCTCTCCAGGGATGTTTTTCTTTCCAGGCAAGCCTGATCTGTCTCCTATAGAAAACAGGATGAAATACAATCTTGAGATGCTTGAGATGATGTGTTGGGAAAGGACAAGAGAGGCCAGCAGTGTTGAGAGAGGCCCAGAGGATGCAAATGTTCCAAGAATGCTGATAAATCCTTTTTTCTAAAATCAATTTTTTGGTGAGCTCCCTTTTGTATAGAGTCAATAGGAGCAATCCCAATTCAGTGATTGCCACGGACCCAACTAAAGAGAAACATATTGAATGCTAGAAAAGGAAAACAAGACTAAACACTATCAGGCTGGAGGTGTAGCTCAGTGGTAGAGTGCTTGCGCAGCGTGCACAAGGTTTGGGTTCAATGTCCAGAACAGCAAAAGAAAAACAGAATTGGGATGAATAAACAGTGCCATGAAAAATATCTCATTCTTCTCTCTATAATTTCTGGTTTTGTTTTTCTTCCTTCTTTTATTTTAAAAGTTGAAATTCATCACGGCATAGATTCTGCATTCAGAACCAGAGTTCTTTTGGCCCTAACTTTTTGGATACAATTATCCATTGGTCTCTTTCACTTAGAAAACCCAGACTAAATAAGATCTTCTATTTGCTCTATGGTCTTTATTTTGAAGTAATTATAAATTCACGTGCTGTTATGGTTTGTGCCTAAACGTCCCCCCAAAGCCTCATGAAGTCGTAGGGGGGCTTTTCATATGTGGCTCAATCTAGAGTGTGTGATGCTGGGATTAAGGGTGTGTGATTACTAAACCAGCCTACTGATTGGTTTGGCACCACCCTAATACTGGCAGCCTGGATAAGATATAAGGTGCAGAAAGAAGCTGTTTAGATCCCTTGCTTGCCTTGCTGCCTTCTGCCTGTCTGCCATGCCACCCTGCCTTGGATCCAGCTGATTGTGGACTGAAAGCTCTACGAACTGCGAGCCACATAAACTTTTGCTCCCTTAACTTTGGGTGTCGGGTATTTTGTCTCAGCAATGAAGAAAAGTAAGACACATGCAATTGTAAGAAATGCTATAAAGAGATTCCCATGTACCTTTTGTATTTGCTTTTAAAGTCTAATTAACCCAACAACCAACGAATGGCTAAAGAAAATGTGGTTTTTCTACACTATGGAGTACTACACTGCCATAAAAAAGGATAAACTAGAGTCATTCATATATAAATGGATGTTTCTTGAGAACATACTCTTAAGTGAAATAAATCGGACACTCATGAGCACGCATCGAATTGTTTCTTTGATATGAGAGACCATAATTGTAAAT